>JAACJT020000075.1:23041469-23059186 GCA_009936485.2 Gymnarchus niloticus
CGCCCCCGCTTGTTGGCCGCCCCCACTGTTGGCCTGTCTTTTTCTTCCGGGATGCTCCCCCCCCCCCCCCCCCCCCATACGCTCTCAGGAGGGAGGTTATTTATTACTTCCAGGAGAGGAAAAAGCTACTTTGGGCTGCAAAGCATTCTCCTACAGAAATACAGAAATCTGCAGCTGTGGAATGGTCTTCCAGCAACAGTGCTGGACTCTGGCTCACCGTTCATCTTGAAGTCTAGACTTAAAACACACCTGTTCAGTCTAGCTTACAGAGACATTAAGTAGTTACTCACCCTCCAGCTAGGCTATAGTCTGAGGTGTAGAGCTGGGTGGGGATCCGTGCCATTGACTTTGAAAGATCTATTCTGTCAGTACTCACTTCTGCATTGCATGATGCTGTGTGTTGGCGTTCAAGGATTCTTAATGCCTGTGTGCCCACCAGCCTTTCCTTTGTAGTTATGCTGCCATATACAGTCCTGCTGGAACCCTTGCTATTTTATTGTAATTACTCTGCTGTTTTAAATTGCTGCTCTGCTCTGCTCATGCACTTTTCTCTCTCCCCCCGCCCCGCTTTCTGGTGTGTTTCTTTCGGAGTTCCGGATTCAAGAGATCCCCCAACTTGTCTGCTGGCCTACCGTGCCCTCTCTCCCCATCACCTGTCCATCCTGACCAGCTTGCCTGAACCATCAAACCTGCTCTTCAACCCGATTACCTAACTGCTTTCCCCATTACACTGTAGTCCATCTGACTGTTCTACCTCATTGTTGTTCACCATATTGTATTAATGAACTTGGCCTGTCAGAGGAGGATGGGCCTTCCCCTTGAGTCTGGTTCCTCCCAAGGTTTCTTCTTCCTGAGGGAGTTTTTGCTTGCCACTATCACCTGGCTTACTCTCTGGGGACCCTGGGCCTGGGACTATGTAAAGTGCTTTGTTACAATTCTCCTTGTTAAAGGCACTATAAAAATAAAATTGAACTGAATTCAATATTTTAAATTATTTAGAACCACCACTAGTTAGAAGACAGATGAATGGTTAAGCTACATAAATAACAAAGTGCTCCTAATACATTCATGTATTAGAAACCCAATGTGTAACTGTACTTATTTCACTGGGATTTTTTTCAGTTGTAAGAAGAATTTGATCTACAGCCTAGTAAACTTTCAATTTTCAATTCAATTCAATTTTTATTTATATAGCGCCTTTAACAAGAAGCACTGTCACAAAGCGCTTTACATAGTCCTGGGCCCAGGGTCCTCAGAGAGTAAGCCAATGGTGACAGTGGCAAGGAAAACGTTTCTGCTTCTGTAAGCATTCTCTTCTGTCTCTAGTTTAAATTTCTTCTTCACCACTTTCTCTAAAGTTGATGGCACCACTCCAAATCACTTTCACTAGCACACCACCCTCTGACTAGGGTTCAAAATCCATTTGTAAAGAATGCAGCTGAAACATTGCTTGCCAAAAAATGGGACTCAAAATTAAAAAACCTTTTTAAATGCCAGGATAACTGTTATAGGTGCCCATAGGGCATTATAAATGATCAGTTACTGCTACTGTAAGTCACCAATGTCTGAAAATGAGCCATGCCTTATTTGCTATTGTGGATAGGTTAACAAAGCCCCTTACGCAGTCACTCCCTGAGTTCTTTTCGTCTGAAAAATTTTATGAGCTTGCATAATTTTTCCATGACAAAACTGAAAATATTACATGCATCATTAGGTCCACCTTCACCAAAAATTAGAAACCTTACAGCTGTGTTATACTGAATAAGAAAAGTATACGATCACTGTGTCTGAATTTTATGCTAATGATTGTAAAACCATAGAGGAAACAGTGCAAACCCTTTAACCATCTACATGCAGTCTTGATGTTTTGTCTACCACCTTTAAAAAAATCAAGCACTTTCCCAACATCATTAAAAACAACTATTAAGCCCCTCCAAAAGTCTATATTATTTGGTGCTTCACAGCTACAGACCTATCTGAAATCTTTCATTCACAGGTAAGATCATTAAGAAAGTTGTTTTTAATCAAATCAGTAATCACCTGATCATGAGTAACTGTCTTGACCATTTTCAGTCCAGCTTCATTGATTTCATAGTACTGAGACTGCCCTTAAAAAGGTCCTAAATGACAATTGTATGAGTTTAGACTCAGCTAAATTAACAGTTCTGGGAATACTAGATGTCAGTGCAGCCTTTGATACGGCCAACCATGGAATACTTCTAGATAGATTAAGGAATTGTGTAGGCCTGTCAGGAATGGTCCTTAGATAGCTCAGAACATACTTAGAAGTTTGGAGTTATTTTGTCACTGTAGGCAACGGTTAACGTGAATGTACTGCTATGATATGTGGAGTTCCTCAAGCATTGATTCATGTTCCTCTTTTATTCAACCTTTATATGCTTCCACTAGGTTAAATTCTTCAAGACAGCAAGGTTGCTTACCACAGTTATGTGGATGATACCCAGATGTAGTTTTCTCTGGCGCCAAAGGACTGTGGTCCAATGGATTCACTGTGTCTCTGCCTTGAGAAAATAAGACACTGCATGCAACAATAATTTCCTTGATAAAATAAGACAGAGATAATGCATTTTGGAATTAAGGAGGAAAGACGCAAACTTGATGTGCTCTTGGGCTCTGAAATCAACAACCCAGGTCAATTATCTTTTAGTCTAATAGTAGGTGATTGTTGTAGTTCCAGCAACTATGCCAAGTCTATAACAAAAGCATAATTTTATCATTATAAAAATATGGCTGAAATCAGAAACAATTTTTCTAAGCATGACTTGGAGAAACAAATGCATGTCTTTATGTCTAGTAGGTTAAATGGCTTTTAGTTGTTGTGCAGCTCACTGTAGGATCCAGCTTCCATTGAATGTTAGAAATGCCCCAAGAATAACCAGTTTTAAGACAAATCTGAAAACTGTCATTCCCCTAGTTTAAGTTAATTTTGATGATTTTCACATTTTTATGACCTGTTATCTTTATTTTTGCTTAACTTGTTTCATTTTTATGTCTTTTTTTTTTTAACTGTTTACCTTTTCTGTAAAGCAGATTGAGTGACCTCTCTGTATGAAAATGTGTTATATATATAAACCTGCCTTACCAGGGGTCCGTTCCAGAAAGTGGGTTTGACAAGATTCAAATGCTGAAGGTGGGCTTTCATTTTTCACCAATCAGAATTCAGGATTAACAACAGGATATGCTAAGCCTTCTTTCTGGAATACCCCCCCAGGTGAAACAAATGAGAGGGCAATGGCTATTGAAGAAACTTAGTCAGAGAACATGGGTACACCCAAAATCTGATCAGTCCTTGGGAATCCAGAGTACTGGTTCAGATGTGACAACTATATGCTTATCCATCCAGTATCATAACAGTGGAACTCAGGGGAAAATCAGCTGCTGTAATCAGGAGCCAGCTGTATCCTTAGTTGTTATTATTATTACTAGCATTATTATTATTAATTTTTTGAAAACATATACTATGATGAGAGGCACAGTGAACAGCACTGTCAGCTTACCTGAAGGGCTGGCAGTGTGAAACCGCCTACACTCTGTGTGCATGGACTTTGTATGTTCGTCCAGTTAATCCAGTTTTAGCCTACACTGCCATACACTTCCTATTAGGCAAATTTTAAATTGCCCATAGAATATAAGTATGCATGTGTGTTCATTAAGGTTGAACAAGGCTTTATGCAAAATTTGGGAACCACGGAACACGTACGTGGCCAAAAGTAGGTTTCCATGTGCCATTCTCAGCTGAAAAGTCTTTGTTAAATATGTACACAGGGGGGCAGTATCTCAGCGTTCTAGGCGAAAGGCAGACCTGTCCGCAACATCACGACCGTTTAACGGTGAAAGTATGCTTACCGTACACATAGTCAAGGTCGCCCTGTTGTACGTTACGATCTTATATTGCAATTCACGCAGCATAATTTTATTTGGAGGAACAATTCTAAAGGTATCAACACAAGCTGTAATAAGGCAATTATTTTTTCAGATGCTGCACTATTTCGCATAGCTCTCCGTTTAGTCCTCGACAAAAAATAACGCCAAACATATATATGAAGATGCGCAGTCCTTGTAGATAAAGAACGTAGTTGCAGTGGAAGAAAGCGGCGGAGAATGGCCGTCCTGGGTTTTTTAGGACCGAGCGGAGGGCTGGCCGGCTCGTCTTATTCACTGAACCACGATCGAGAGAATGATCGTTCAATAGGCTCACACAACGTTATCCCGCTCCCACTGCGTGTATGCCCTGCGTCTGCGTCTGTCCTTCTCAGATACGCATGCATACCTCGGCACCGATGGGAGATGGACGTACAGTTTCTTCTGCATCGCGCTGGAATAAAACGGTGGTCTTCTTGAAGGGCAAAGACATTTTTCAGTTATATGCTCATATATTTTCTGTATTAAGATATAATACTACAATAATCTAAACCATAAATAGAAAGAGGGCAAGAGCTTGGACGCTTGGGACTCTTAAAACTCTTTTAAAGCCTGCGATGAAATCTATGTGTAGACTGGACATCGGAAGGGGAACGTTACCGGGGGAAACCCAGATTGTCCAGATGCGGATAGTGTGATTTATGTTTTTGTAGGGAATACTCATCGCAGAGCACTCTTTCACCTTGGAAGGTAAGCGTGATGTATTATTTAGTCAGATCACGAACTTGAAGCAATTGAATGAATGCGCCAAGATGACATCAGTGCTCCACAGCGACTGTGTAATACAGCTGCGGACAGGTGAACGGTTTACAACATCAAGCAGAAAAAAATCTCAATCCCGTTTTCTCAAATTGGATGTCAGCCCGAGCGAAATCGATTCCAATAACGCGAAATACAATGTAAAAAATTCTGAATACTATATGCCACTGGCAACTGGCATGAAATAACACTAATACTATTTTGCTAATAGATTGCTACATATACTATGACAAGGTAATGGTTAACAAATTGCCATCTATTATCAATAAAAGCAGCAATGACTTTGTCGCTGTGTAATTATATTAGCGTTAGCTGTAGCGGAACTTGTGTCACCGTTTTGCCTCATTGACCCTTCAGGAGTTGGGTAACGTAAACCAGCCTGGAATCTCACTTTCTCTGTCACGACAGTTAACCAGCAGTTTTATAACTTAACCGGGCAAGATAATGTGAAATAAGAAAAAAAAAAGTCAAGAAACACATCTAATTGGTTGAAATAAATCTCTGAGTGAATGCTACGTATATATGATAAGCATAAAGCTCACTAGTTTAGGTGCGGAAGAGTCACTGTTTACACCAGTCTAGGTATAGATGCACTGTAAAAACTGGTATCTTATTACTGATTTACGTCTGTATTAATCCATCAGTTATTTGCTGTTGCCCGTGTTGTGGCCCGGACTCATTCACAGGTGCAACTTTTGGCGACTTTCTCAAAATGAATACTAATCATAATCATGTTTTAATCCATCGAACGACACGTTACTCATATCAGCATTACACAATCCTTTTCAGATCAGCCTAAATCACCCCAAAAATAGGTCTGAAGTGAGACCTAAGTCGTGGAATGATTTAAACCCAAGTTCCCTTAAAAACACATTTTCCCATAATCAGAAATGTATAAAATATTGCAGAATTATGACCTATAATTAAACTATCGGAGTGTATACCATTTATCTATTATGCCACATCTATGGCATAAACTGTTTAATCTTCAGCGTTTACGTAAATAACGGCGACTGTGATAAGACCTCCTGATGATCGGACAACGAACAATGCTGTAAAAGAAAATAATCCAGTTAAACAAACAATCCGTCAGCCCCACCAGCTTTCTCTTAGTTTTAAGTACCTAAGTACTTTGTAACTCCACAGAAACGTTAATGAACAACCTGTAGACACCATTTTCCACACAGACAAATCGCGCTAGCTTGCGGTTTACACCCGCAGCCGCGGCGCCATTCAGGCATAGAGGGGATAACAGGCCGTGCGGTTGCGACGGGAAAACCCCGGCGCGGCGTATTTATGTACTGTAAATCATACCGAAGGCAGTGACCACACATCGCACCAGAATACATTAGGTTCCGGTAGAAAGGATTCTTTTGGTTATCTTTCCGTCTTTAAAATTCTGAGAAGACTGCATCATGAACGAATAACTAGAGCAGTAATGGTATACAGAAATATTTCTAACTATTCTGATCCATTCCTTTTACATGATAATTGATTTTTATTTATACTGAACATTTTCAAGAGCAACATACAGGATAAATAACATAATGTGGCTCATTTTGCCCTCCAGGCTTTTTGGAAGAGCTCATATATTGTTTTGTACATCAGTGCTTGATCCAGGACCATAATGAACAGCTTTCCATTACACAGATCTGCTCTCTGAACCAAGTACTCAGCAATCAACAAAGGCCTCAGGTCTCCAGTCCATTTTAATGGCCTTTGTTTTTTCAGCAGGTCACTGTATGATATTGCAAATGCAGTTTTGTGTTAAAAGCCCTTCCATTTTAACATCACCTCCACCTAGTCTGACTGCTTCCAGTTGATTAAGCCCGTCCAGTTACTGTTTTTATAACACTACTAATTACACCAATCACTGGTACAGAGGGACAACCTCACTCTAATATCTTCTTCTTTCGGCTGCTCCTGTTAGGGGTCATCACAGCAGATAATCTGTTTCCATTTCTTCCTGTCCTCTGCATCTTGCTCTGTTACACCAACCACCTGCATGTCCTCTCTCACCACATCCATTAACCTCATCTTTGGCCTTCCTCTTTTCCTCTTCCCTGGCAGCTCCATCCTCAGAATCCTTCTCCCAATATACCCAGCATCTCGCCTCTGCACATCCAAACCAACGTAATCTCGCCTCTCTAGCTTTGTCTCCAAACCGTCCAACTTGAGCTGACCCTGTAATATACTCATCCCTAATCCTGTCCATCTTTGTCACACCCAATGCAAATCTTAGCATCTTTAACTCTGCCACCTCCAGAGTCCCTTTCACTCTTACTGGTACCTGTCTGTCACAAATCACTCCAGCCTTCCTTCAATCCTTCATATCAGCTAGCTCTCTCCCTTTACCAGTCATACTGCCAACATTCAATGTTCTTACCCTCACTTCCACTCTCCTAAGCTTCCTCCTCTCCTCCTGCCTCCGGACATGCCTTTCTCCTCTTCTTCTCCTCTGGCCAACAATAGCCCAATTTCCACTAGCACCCTGTTAGCTAACAGTACTGGTGGCAGTCATTGTTAACCCGGGCCTCGACCGATTTGGTATGGAAATCTGTATTGTTGTCCGCATATTTGACTTGGCAAAAATTATACACTGGATGCCCTTCGTGACGTAGCCGCCCCCATTTATCCGGGCTTAGGATCGGCACGAAGAAATACACTGGCTTGTGCATCTCCAGTGGCTCGGTTACAACCTCACTATAATATAATTACCAAAAATGTTTGGATAATTGACAGAAGTTATTCCATTTTATTTGTTTGTGAAGCATTAGTTGTTGTATATTACGGTGAATTAATGTTCTGCTATAATGTCGGAATCCAGTCGAGGTTTAATGATCGGTTATGTTTAGCACGTGTGTAGTTTGTCTTCAGAGAATAAAAGTTTGTTGTGTCTGCACTCCATGTTTGCTTTCATTGTCCAAAAATTAATTGTGTGCTGAACTAAGCACACTACATTTGCAACACCTCATAATTAATGTGAAATGTCTGAATTAAAATGATATGAACAGGGGTATCAGAGTGAGCTACCAGAGCAAGGCACAAAAGTCCAAGCAGACACACTCTCTGGCCCAAGCCTTGGTTGACCTCTTCTAGGAGAGCCAGGGCTGTTCTTCAGGTCCTGGATCTCCCTCCAGGTCTCCCTGCAGTGAGATGCCTTGCTGTAAAGCTTTGTGATTCACTGCTGAATTTGGCATAAAATGGCAACTGCCTTGCATGTAATATCAGAGGGAGAGTGTGCAGGTGAGGCTAATGTGCCAAACAGCTGTCAGTGCTGTGCCACCTATGCAATGGGGCTCATTCGCAAGTTAGTGTTGGGGGGGGGCAGAGGCCAGTAAACAGAAGAGATGCTTGACCTTGATATTGTGAAAAGGCTCAGGACTTGGACGCACTGCGGCTTACCAGTGGTTTATTTAGTGGGATATCACATCGGGCCATAATAAGGTGTGTCTTTAAGCTCCATGTACAGAAAAGAATCACCCAGGCAAACATATATGAAACTCAGTCAAGAGCTTAATGTACACATGCACACAATAGTCACCCTTCATTTAGTGTACATGTATGACATATACCCATTTATCCTTGTACATGTATGATATTCATCCTCCTCTCCATGTACATGCACTCTCTGTTTACATGCATAATTATGCACCATTCTTTCTGTGTACCCACATATGATTTTCTACATTAATTCTGGAGTAGTGTACCATTTACAACATTTAACAAACAATATCTTGCACCTGTAAAAAAAAGGACAAACTGGGACAGAAAATTAAATAAACAATAACTCGCACCCTGTGGGTTGTGCAACTGTCTGATGCAGTGATTGCAAATGAGAAAGCTACTACAAGGTTTGCAAATACTCTCTCATTGTTTCACATCACAACGAGTCCCCATGGAGACTGAAAGAGTAAATGAAATGGGAAAACATAAATACCAAAACTTTGACACCTAGCTTATACCATTAATAACTGGCAACTGCTACACACTACATTCCATAGTCTGAGTGACCCATGGGTAGCCCTTATGAAGTCGAATGTTTAACACTCTTTATTTACCATGTGGAAATGTTACATGGTGTGAGGTGACACGGTCACATTTATGATGTCTGGTTCTCCCTTACCAGCTCGCTGCCAACCCATCATGCCTTCCCAGAAGCTGCTTTGAAGAAATAGGTCAGAATAGAAGCACTGCCCCACGGCCACAAGGAGGCGCCATGGAGCAGCCACTGGGGGACAAGGACCTGCCAGTACAGAGGACCAGGGCAGGTGGGGAACCAGGAGCAGGCTCTCAGTGTAATGGTCTCATCAACACCCGCAACCTAATGGTGGAAGCTAAAGATGGCCTGGTATCAGTATACTCGGCCCCACAGTACCAGGGCCATGTTGTGGCCAACCTGTCACCCCAACGGGAGAAGAACCCAGCCCCCCAGATGCTCAATCCTGGTTCCCTGCCCCAGGCCGTGGACCCCCGCTTTCGACCCAATTTTATCCTGTGCTCAGATCACGTGCTGAAAGCCTGGGGCGATGGAGACTGCTGTGAGACCACCTTCATTGAGGATTTTTCACTGGCCTCCAAGGAGGAGCTTGTGTTTACCGATGGAAAGTTTCTGGAGCTGACAGGCGAGGACACCAAAGTCCAAACCCTGTCCTACGATGTGGAGGACGAAGATGACTTTCAGGAGCTGGAGGTGGGTGTGAAGCTCATCGTCTTCATTGCACACCGTCCATCTGTCTGTTTTGCAACCACAGCCACGCATTTCATTATTGACCTTCCCAACAGAAACCTCACTCTATGCATTTATTTATTGACCTTTACAAAAGAAATGTTGCCGGGACACAGGAAGAGCCCAGCTGTAGGTCCCCCATTGGCCAGTGAGGCTGGCAGTCACAGCATGGTCACAAAAGCAGGAAGCACGGTGCCCAGGAAGCAGCATCCCTTTTGATCTACTGCCAGCCATCATCTCATGTCACCCAGCATCCCTTTGGACACCACCAGTCGCAAGATTTGACAATGCCCTGGTGTGTCACCTAATTGGCATGGCACACCAGCGTCCCCTCTGATGCTGGCGTTTTCCAGCTTTGCTTCTGCACTGCGTAATTGGCATTCCCTGCCGGAAAGTCGATTGCTTGCTCTTTTTATGCATAATAAATGAATGGGGTCTTTTAAGCCGCATGGCAAGTCAGAGCACTTCAACCCATTGAGAAGGCTGGGGTGAGGACTTCAAACAGACCCTCTGATCACAGCACCACCTCAGGGGTGCCCACTGGAGTGCTGGGAGCTGGAGCTCCACCAGGCTTTTTGAGGTGCGATGGGATGAGGTGACGGTTCACTGGCGCTCATGGGGATTTGAAACTAGAGGTACATCCATCTGGTATGACTCAGTCTGACGCAAACACATCAGAGGACTGGGGGGGTGCCCACCCTGGGCATCATGGTGCCAGTCTGCCCACTGCTTTTTGCTTTGCACTTGCAATTTAGGAGAGTATTATGGCATGGCACCCCGTCAAGTGTTGAATATGGCTCTGTGCACCACAGCACTCCGGATCCCGCCAACCACCATGCAAAAACATGCTCCATTTCTCCAGACGTGGCAACAAGTCTGATGATGGTACTCAGGTAGCAGGGTGTTTGCCAGAATGGTAGCATTGCACATAAACTCTTCCATTTGAAATGGGATGTTTTTCTGAACATTTGTCAGTATTCAAATGCACCACTCTCCTCCCAAGTATTTGCTGGAACCCGGCATCCCGCCCCCATTCTCTTTTGCCCATGAGCCACCAGCGCCTTCCTTACGTGTTCTGTGAGACAGAACACACCCCAAGCAGCCTGGTTTCCTGCCATGGGCAACACAGTGCCTATGGCGGGACCCATTGAAGTGATGGAGCATGAAATTGCTGCCCGCTGACACACTTCACCGAAGACAAACACAACATAGCTGAAATAGGACAATGCCTTCACTTGCCACTCACGGCTCCTGTGCTTTGACAAGTGTGTCTTGTCTTATTTTCAGCCCCATATGGTCCCCAATGAGACAGTCGTGGGATCTACACCATCTCCACACAGGGCATAATTCTCTGTCACTGGGTCTGCACCCTGTATGCCCAACCCAAAATGACCCATCATCATCTCAGATCCTCTTTTCCCCAAAACGGCGTTTCTGCTGTGGCTTCTGACAGCCTCCGTTACAGAGCTGTCAGCTGCTGGTCCCAGGAGAATCTTGGTGGGGTGGAGCAGGGCTGTGTTAAGGGGTGCTAGCCATGGGGGCTGTTGTCTACCTGCCTGTGAGACACCTTGAAAACTAGCCAGTTGGTTCTTTGGCCACTTCTGGTGAATGTACTCATCACACACCCTACCACAACCTCACATTGCTCAGTAACCATGCCGTCAGCTCCTGTGACTTGGCAGCTCGTTGGGGGGGGGGCATGAGGGGGTGTAAACCTCCACTGAGACCACACATGACTCCCGTGGTGTGCCTGGCACAAAAGGCTGTGCCCCATTCAGCCTGGGCATATGCAGCATGTCCTCCTGGTGGAGGGCTGCATGGTGGTGATGCTCATGCCAACAAGTGCAAGCTGTCGGTACCAGTGCAGAATCGGTGTCCGCAGAGGGACACTGCAAAATCGATGGGCTGTAATTTGCAGGCCAGTCCAGAACTTGTCTGCTGTCTTTTGACTGGGTGAGGGTGTAAGTTAGGGTTGGGCTTTGCATGGGTGTAATGTCCCATGGGGGAGGGGCTATCCTTTATTCCATGATCATCCTAAAAAATTTATTAATCCAGCATCTGACAAGGTCTGGACAGTGCTGGCGATCATAGCTGGTTGTGAACAAGTGCCAGCAGATCATTTATGGTATCACCCAAGGGTCAGCAATGACCTGACCTCCACAGACAGATCCACATGCACACAAGCACGCGTGCTTGACCCAAAGGGGGCTATCGTAACACAGATTTACATTTTTCACAGTAGCATTTCTATAATCCTGATTGTTCTGTAAATGGGTTTGCTGACCAAAGAAACTGGCCTTAATGGAATGTGGTCAGATGGCCGCTGGTTTGCATCGCCAATGGTCACTCCAGAAATCTGCCTGGCACAGATGGACCAAACATGAGCATAAATAGCATACTCCTCCTCCCGTTGTCAATGGCGACGAGCCTGACAAGCAGGTCACACAAAACGGCCATCTGGCAGGCAGGAGGAGGAGGAGAGAGAGGAGGAGGAAGCTGAATCAGGCGAGAGGAGGAGGGCAAATAAGACAGGATGAAGAAGAGGGGGAGGCAGATGCAGGTAGGAGGAGGAGGAGACCAGATCAGACAGGGTGAGGATGAAGAAGGGGGGGAGCCAGATTCAGGTGGAAGGAGGAGAAGGCCAGGTCAGACAGGATGAGGAGGAAGAAGAGTGGGAGGAGGAGGAAGAGGCCAAATCAGACAGGATGAGGATGAAAAAGAGGGGGACAGAGGTGACTGCTCTAAGACTACAAGGGAAGCTCCACCCCCTCTAAAATGTCACGAAAAAATTTGTCAAAAATGTACTGTTGTATTTATATTGCTATTACAAAGAGTGTGCTAAAATGTGTTCAACTTAATGGCTAGTTCATTCAGAATCAGCAGTAATTTCTTGCAGGTTGTCTAACGTGATTTTTTTTCCCATACATTCCTGTGGCAGCACGATTCATTAAACCCTATTGAAGCGCAGCTTCTCTGGACTTCAATGGCACTTCAGAACGTGTTGTGTTTTCAGTGCAGCAAAGCTAGATGTTTATTGGACAAATACTTCAGAACATCATTTCCAGGGAAGCTAAGCTTCTCTGGGAGTAAATGGGGCAGTGGGCTGGGCAGGGTGCTGGGCTGTTGCATGATGATTGGAGGAACTGTTAGGGGGGCGGGACCTCTTTCTGACTGATGGCGTTTTGACATCGGAGCAGTTCACTTTCAGTTCCATGCGTATTTTTGGTGAGTGATTTCATGAGACAAGCTGCTGCTCGTAGTCTGTTATTTGCTAGCAATATAGGCCACTATTTTCATTTGCACATATCCTACTGTAAATATAAACATAAACATAGCGTTCTTGAGTTTGCTCCTTGTTTCAGTTTAGTAAAGTTCATTCGTTTATTTCAAACTAGGTCACGGGGCAATAATTGATGAATTTTATGATGTCAGTCTAAAATGAGCTTCCCCTGTTTGAAAGACCACCAGCCACCACTGGAGGGGGAGGCAGATTCAGGTGGGAGGAGAAGGAGGAAAAATCAGACAGGATGAGGATGAAGAAGAGGGGGAAGGAAGATTCAAGTGGGAGAAGGATGAGGCCAAATCAGACAGGATGAAGAAGTGGGGGAGGCAGATTCAGGTGTGAGGAGGAGGAGGCCAAATCAGACAGGTGAGGACGAAGACGAGGGGGAACCAGATACAGGTGGACTGGGCCAGGCAGAAAGTGTCTTCAGTGTCATGGTGAGGAAGTTTGAAGATCCAAGTGCAGAGATGAAAACAAACATAGATCAGGGAAGATTTAATTGGAACTCTGAGACTACACACAAGGCAGCAAGGGCACGCAAACATGGAACAAGGCCAGACTGTCGGAGGTTCAATGACTGAACAGGAACTGAGAGGATTAGACTGATAAAGCCATTATACACAGGTGCAGGACCAGGTCACTGGTTCTAGGTTGGAAGGTCGGTCATTGCTGGTCCTGGAGTTCCATCTGGAGGCATGAAGAGCCCACAACACGACACAGACTTTCCTCAAAATGCAAACATTTTCCAAAGGCCTATTATATCACAATGAGACTGGGGAAAAAATTCATTAAGGCAAGCAAAGAACACAACATGTTGCTTTGCCCTTTGATGTGGATAACAAATAAATCCCTGCATTAACCTTATAGATTAACGGCATCTGTAAGTAATACAAGATACCATTTGCTGTAATTTGATGTTCATGAGCCAAATGCAGACATGAGACTGGCCTTAAAATGCATCAGCATCAGAAAAAGTTGGGTTCAGTGTGGAAAATGCAAATAAAAAAAAAATTCAGTGATTCTTACATACACTTTGACTTATTTCATTGCAGACAGTATGAATCCAAGATATTTCATGTTTTGTCCGGTCAACTTCGTTGTTAATATACATCCATTCTTGCATTTCAGGCCTGCAACACATTCCAAAAAAAGTTGAGATGGTGAAGCATTTACCACTTTGTAATGTTGCCATTTCTTCTCACAACACTTAAAAGACGTTTTGGTACTGAGGATATCAAGTGATGAAGCGTTTCAGGTGTTATTTTGTCCCATTCTTCCTGCAAACACGTCTTAAGATGTGCAACAGTACGGGTCATCATTGTTGCATTTTTTGTTTCAAAATTCTCCACACATTCTCTATTAAGGACAGGTCAAGACTACAGATAGACCAGTCCAGTACCCGTACCCTCTTCTTCCTCAGCCACACCTTTGTGCAGAATGTGGTTTTGTGTTGTCTTGTTGCAAAATGCATGGACGTCCCTGGAAAAGATGTCGTCTTGAAGGCAGTGTATGTTGCTCTAAAATCTCAATGTACTTTTCTGCATTAATGCTGACATCACAGAAGTATAAATTACCTTTGCCAAGGGCACTGACACAACCCCATACCATGACAGACCCTTGCTTTTGGACTTGCTGATAACAGTCTGGATGGTCCTTTTCATCTTTGGTCCAGAACACGCGGCGTCAATTTCTCCCAAAAAATATCTGGAATACTGATTCATCTGACCACGATATACGTTTCCACTGTGTGATGGTCCATCCCAGATGCCTCTGAGCCCAGAGAAGTCAACCCCACTTCTGGATATGGTTAACATAAGGCTTCTTTTTTGTTTTAAGTGACATTTGTGTCTATATTGTAGTGCTTGACAAAGGTTTGCCAAAGTAATTCCTTGCCCAGGTGGTTATATCAGCTACTGATAAATGACGGTTCTTGATGCAGTGCCGCATGAGGGATCGGAGATAACGGGTGTTCAGCTTAGGCTTGCGCCCTTGCCCTTTATGCACTGAAATTCCTCCTTGATTCCTTGAATCGTTTAATGATATTATGCACTGTAGGGGGAGAAATATGCACATCCCTTCCAATCTTTCTTTGAGGAGTAGTGTTTTTAAACATTTCAATAATTTTCTCACACATTTGTTGACAAACTGGAGATCCTCTGCCCATCTTTGCTCCTCAGAGACTCAGCCTTTCATGGATATTGCTTTTGTAGCAAATCATGATTACAATCACCTGTTGACATCACCTGTTTGAAATCACATCATTATATAATTTTAATTTTACCTCATTACTAGCCCTAAATTGCCTCTATCCCAACTTTTTTTGGAATGTGTTGCAGGCCTGAAATGTAGAAATGGATGTATATTAACAAATAAAGTTGATCAGACAAAACATGAAATATCTTGAGTCCATACTGTCTGCAGTGAAATAAAAGTCAAAGTAAATTTAAGAATCACTGCCTTTTTTAATTTGCATTTTCCATACCGTCCCAAATTTATCTGATTTGGGGTTGTAATTAATTGCTGAATAACTGAACTTGAAGTTGTCTGAGATGGTGCAATGGTGCTTATCTTTATGGTACTGCAGAGCGAGTACTCAAGTGACACGGAGAGCGAGGACAACTTCCTGACAATGCCTCCCCGGGAGCATTTGGGCCTCAGCGTCTTCTCCATGCTCTGTTGTTTCTGGCCCCTGGGCATCGCTGCCTTTTACCTGTCTCATGAGGTGAGAACTGCGCCGTTCAGTCTTTTCACTCTCACTAATCTTCGACTGGTTCAGTGGTGCTTCCCTGAAGGCTAGGAATACAAGAGCTCTTTCCCAAATCACACCATCATTATGTTTTTTTCCCTGAGACTTACATGTCCATGTGGTAAGCCATGAGCGGATGTTCCCAGCTGTGGCAACATAAACATGACTGAGAGACAGCAGAAAGGCTCTCTTAGAACTCTGGACTGGAAGTGAAACCATCTGCAATTAAACTGCAAAGAATCACGTCTCTGTGGGCCTGCCTTTTCACAGCTTATTCTTTAGACCTTCAGTCTCTTTAGAACGTTAGTCTCACCTTGGGTGGATTAGTCATGCCTAGCTCATCATCGATCCCCCTTCCCAGAATATTTACACCTGTGGACTACGCATTAACCTTCAAAAAACCTCGCAAACCTTTAGATAGTTTCAAGGTATTGAGTATCATAACCATACTGAGCGTTCTTTCCTGATTACTGCTTTATCTGTGTATGATCCGTTATAATTTTATGTTGTTCAGATTTCGGCTGTACCCTTGACTGCAATTTTGATTTCCCCTCGGTTTTGGAAACTGATGATTCTCCTGCTTTTGACCCTGCCTGTCTAGGATATCTCGTTGGCTCATGACTAAAGTCTTTGTCTGCACTTCGATTCTATTTGTGTGTTTATTACAGATTTCTTCATTATAGACATTTCTGTCCCTTGAAGTATACCTAAATTGGCACAGATTAAGAACCCTTACAAGGAAATTGCAGACCTCCTGTTCATTTCTGAACCATATGACGAAATGTGGCATCACACAGTGGTTTGCAAGCAGCAGGGGACCTCATTCTGGTGAATCCATGCACACGCACCTTGATCACCATCCCACGCTGCTGCACCAAGCACACAGCCACCTTGAGCTGTGTCTGACAGGCTTAGTACTAGAAAGCCAAACCCTCTCGCTGTTTCACACAGCCACCTTGAGCTGTGTCTGACAGGCTTAGTCCTAAAGAGCCGGACTTTCCTGGTTCTCCCAGCACTTCTCTAAGTTTAACTAGTTAATTTTAGATGATGTATTGACTTGGATGGTTCAATGCCTAAGTGAAGAAAAGCCTACTGAACCGAAGCCTTCCAGGACCAGAACTTGACAGGTGAAAGCAGAGAGGAATGGATATAAGTCTGGTGCGAAGCAGCATGAGAACTTCACGGAAACCAATCAACAACTTTATTTGTCAGTTTCATTTCCATCACTCAACCAGCCTCAAGGTGAGAAGAACACATTTAGTCAAGGAATATGCACAAGTTACCTTTAGTCAGCTCATGTAAATGTCTATCCATCCATCCATCTGTTCACCTTCCAACTGCTCATCCTGAACAGGGTCATTGGGAACAGGTAAACAGTTCCATGTTCTGAAACAGGTCTGAAAAATGGCATTTTATAAGCGGGGTCATTTCCAGAAACAGTGCACTGCTATTCATTTGCTGACCCCAATGGCATTGTGACCGTCCTACACAAGGCTATTCTGGTGCCCTTCATGGAAAATTAATTCATCTTTATTCAGCCCAAGTATACACCTGCATTTCCTTCTTTCTACTTTCCTGACATGTAACCCACCAGAAGGACCCTCTTGGCCCAACCAGAAATCAGTATAATAACTAAATCGTCTTACAGAACCAAGGCATCAGAGGAGGCAGAAGTAGGGCCCATGAGAGGGAAAGGAAGCCTACAGTGGAGACTTTGCAAGGTATTCTATTATTTAAAAACCACAACCGACATGTGCATAATACATCTGAGTCTTTTTAGGAACTTTCCGGAAAGAGATATTTCATCTCCAAGGGGCAGAGGGAACCAAAGCAATTAATTTGGGTTGAAGGTAATGCATCTTATGCCACGTTTGTTCTATTCCAAATGGCTTTGCTCTGCAATCTCATTTTGAAAATGAGTTTTTGCACCATAGAGAGATAAGGAAGAAGAGGCCACCTTGAAATAGATAATGGGCTTGGTGTGTCTCTCCTTTTTCTGCTCGGCTGCCTTCCCTTCTTCAGCTTACAAATTTACTCTGAATGCGACAACACACCAAAACTCATTTGGTCCTTACATCATCATCATCATTATTTTTTTTGGGCTGCTCCCGTCAGGGGTCGCCAAAGCGGATCAACCGTCTCCATCTCCTCCTGTCCTCCCCATCCCACCCTGTCACAGCAAACCACTTGCATGTCCTCTCTCACCACATCCATAAACCTCCTCTTTGGCCTTCCTCTTTTCCTCTTGCCTGGCAGCT
>JAACJT020000075.1:23088535-23114733 GCA_009936485.2 Gymnarchus niloticus
GTAAAGCAGGGGAAGAGAAGAGGCGCGGAAACAATAGGAAAGACAACCCACCCAGAACCAGAGGGGGAAGAAAAGAGAGGAGAGAGGGGGAGGGAGATTTTCTCATCAGTCTTCCTACATTTTAATTTGGCAGTATGTTGCAGGTATGTATTGTGCCCAACTATTAAATGGAACTGAATTGTAATTGTTCACATTGATCCAACAGGTCAAATAAAAGCACTGTAAAACAAGTGCCACTGATCAACCTAAATTTAACAGATGCTGAACTGACGTCACCATTTTATTAAAGCTTACATGACAAAAAGTAAGTATAGCACAAAGCAATAAGCTTGATCTGAGAGTCTCAGTTTACAAAGGCGTGTGTGGGAGGTACAACTTACCTGACAGGAGTCCTTGTTACCCTGCGGATAGCCAGCGCATATCATGTTTGGCAGGATAGTTATACTCTCAGTTGGCTGGATGTCATACATGCTTTGGCAAGTAGCTGCATCAATGATGGGCAGCTCGACTTGCTGAAGAGTCCCCGCACCAGGAAGGGAAACTGAGAGGAGCAAGTGGAAAAGCAAAATCACAAGACACATCACCAATATAATCAATCAAATACTGAGGAATCGAATAAACATCGTGTCATTCTATTTTGATAAGATTTAAAAATGTACATAGTGCAAAAAAAAAGTTTAGCTTCACACCAACATGTACAATGTCTGCCAAAACATCTCAAGTCAGCCCAGAATTTTACAGTTACTGTCCAATGTATTTGTTGACTATGAGTACACCTGATTTGGCTAATCAATAACTAATTAATTAAACATTTCATGAGGTAACTAGAAGTAATTTGGTGGTGAAATGTACCAAATGCACGGAATGACTGAGTGCTCTTGAGAAGTGGCTTGGGTAGCAGAGCTGTGTTCTTATAACCTTTCGGTCAAATATCAAAGACATTTTGGAGAGCAGCATAAAATTGTCAGTTGTTATTGTGTTACAAGTATTCCCCCCCCAGAGCAAATATGCAGGTACTGTAGGTTAAAGATTCGTCATGTAGCAAAGACAAAACTTTAATGAACATTTATATAAAAAAGATTTCTTGTATCATAACTCAACCTCCATCCATCTTCCATGACTCCTTTTCCAGCACAGTCTTATCTGCTCAGAGGCAATCCAAAGAACAACAGAACTGACAAAACAAGCTACGTAAAAAGAAAATACACAGGAAGCCTAAAGCACACAAAATGTGACCACAACTGTACTTGTGGGAAGAGCAAACTTACTGTAGATGGGGTTCAGTTTCTGAGATCTGTGAAGCCTGTGATCAAACAAACTGCAGTAGAAGGCAAAGAAACTAAAGCGAAATGCGCGCACGCGTGTGTGTGTGCGTCTGTGTGTCAGGAGGGAGAAGATAAACACAGCTAAGGACTGGTGTCAGGATTGTGGAACAATTTTAAATTAAATGTTTTAATACCTTTTTAAAACCAAAAATAAAGATTAATACCATTTCCACATCAGATCAAACTCAAATTTAACAAGTTTTTATGCAAAAGCTCTGTCACATAACAGGAGGACTGAATGAAAACAACATTCGAGTTAGAAGTCTCACAGAGACATTTGGTTGTTTTTTTTTTGTCCTTTTGTTTATGCTTTTAACAAACATGACAGAAGAATTCTCGCTTACTTTCCAAAGCTCACCAAGTAGGTGACTTTCACTTTCAAATAACAAATTAGCATACTTTCGATCAGGAAACCTCGCCTTAAAAAGCCTGTGGATCTCATCACAAAGTGGCAGGTGCTAATAATCCAATCCCAGTATCTTCCATTTTCCATTGCACTTGCATCTACACATTTTTGCCAGCCCATCCTCTTCTATCACACAATCAGAGCACAAGTGGAACTTGCAAAAAGAAATAAGAAACATGAATCTACAAAAAAGCCCAAAAGGATTACATTAAGTGAAAATAATCCACTGGATTTCAGAATTTGACATTAAGTAGTAAAATAGAAGGTGATTTGACTTTAAATACTGAAGGCATATTTTAAGACTTAAGAATCCACAGAAAGTCTGTGTGTGCGAACTGTGAACACTGGCAGCAAAACAGAACTCACAATTAATCAATGTGAGGCACATAGGATTCCAAAACTGTAGTTCCCTAATTCTCCATCTCTTGGGTACACATTAAATATGGTGTTCTTGGAAAATTAAAGGGAAAATGTTTATAATTAACAACCTGTGTCTCCAGATTTGCTATTTTAAGATGAGTAAAACAGAATGAGACCTACACAAAGTGAATGTGATGCTTCCAAGAACAATTTACCCTCTGGCTATGAGCTGGAATTCCACACAAAACTTTCTTACACTGATAATGGCAATATTGTGACAGAAACAGCATCATCACACCTCCAAGATTACAGTAAAACCCTAAACTACAACCAGGACTTGACCGGTTAAGAAGGTTTATACTACCACCAGATAGTATAAACACAATATTTTACATATGGAATATATGCAAAGCACCGGCTTTGGGAGCTTACGAACAATGGCCGAATGAGGTAATATTAATACCTATCGATAATACGCAATTTTTCGCCTTTCACAAAAAGGATTAGTAGCGCTGCCCTATTTTGCTGGCTTTACTGCCTAACAAACATCACAAGGAATTCCAACATGGATATGTGCTGTTGGTATTTGCAATCCTAAATGGTCTCGTGATTACTGTCCTTTCACCACACTGTCGTGAGATCCCCCAGCCGGTTCTACCAGTCTATAGAAAGTTTTGGTCTGCCACATACGCCCCACAACAAGAATGCCAGCAATCTGTGTGTCAATACTCACTTCTCATTGGCTGACAGTTGTCGACGCTTTCTTGGCCAGTATCAGAATTCACACAAAACCAGACCAGAAAATGCAAGACTACCATGGGGCTCATTCCAGAAAGCGGGTGAAACAAATACTAATAGTTGAACCTGAATTCTGATTGGGAAATTCAGGGAATAAAACAAATCCTGACACCGGGCTTTCAATTTTTTTTTTTTTTTTTAAATCAGAATCCAGGTTTAGCTCTAGGATTTGTTAAACCTTCTTTCTGGTTCGGGCCACCGATGAATAAATACCTGCAAAGCATAATTACCCAAACTACCAAGTGAGATTAAACTATAGAAGAGAAATAAAAGTGTGAAACAGGCAAATATGGCACACTAACAAAAAAACAGCTTTGAAATTCCACAATAGATAAAGATAGATGCCTTGTACACCCTGAATCACAATAAAACTCCAGACTATCAAACCACATCGTTCTCAGCAATGCAAACCCAAGTACCCCATCTAATATTTTCACAAAACACATTTTCTTAAGGAATTTGCTGTCTGTCACATCTACTGTGCAAAAGAACCATAAAACAGGTTAACAAAATATGGAAATCTGCTATGAATGTTATCAACTCACCATCCTCCTGGATATTGCCCCAGCCGGTGACATAACAGTACATTCCACTGGGGAACACAGTGTTGGCAGAAGGCAGGCAGATTGGCTGAATGTAGTTTGACCAGATGACTGGTTTGTTCAGCTGGACCAGAGCCAGGTCATCACCGTCATAACTATCCACATATCGACTGGGAATCACCACATCAGAAACAAACCTCGTCTCCTCATACTGGTTATTGCCATTAAGCTGGTAGCGGCCCAGGTAAATCGTATAGATGGTATAATCTATTGGTCTGAAAAAAGAAAGCGGGCAAGAAAGCTTTGCATCAAGAAATAATCCATGCGGCCAAAAAAAAAAAAAATAAAGCCTAGAAGTACACTCACTCACGCTGCCCTTACCGTTTGAAGCAATGAGCTGCAGAGAGAACCCATTGTTGAGAGATGAGGGATCCTCCACAAATATGGCCACCATCGGTACTACTTTGAATATCCACCTGCCATGGCCAGGCACCATACAGTGCATTGGTTCCTCCTACAATCCTGCTAGTCATGGGAGGCTGACCACACACTTTGAAAAAAGGAATATAAAAAATGCTACTTATAGAAGTCATATTCAACATGTTACGACGTAGACCTTCATAAAATAAGGCTGATGATGATTACCTTGAGCTTCACATGTGCACAAGCCTGTTAGAGACAGCAAAGTTTTAATAAGAGTGAACGAGCTAGAACATGATTCTTGGCACTTTAACATCGTTACACACTTCCACATCATTGTAGAGAAAGGCACTGCTGATCATACATGTCCACTAAACGGAAAAAAATCAGTCCAGAACACAAAACAAATACTCACCAAGGATAAGCAGCGATATAATCACCAGAAAATCCGAATCCGCCATCCTTTAAAAAAAAGAGATAATGTCACAAACACAAAAATACTGAGAACCGATACAATAAAGCAGTCATCTATTTCGATCCTTCCCTCTTCTCGCTTACAAGTAATTTACGCAAAAGATTTGGGCCCATTTGAGTAAATAACATAGAATAAATCATTTTAATGATCGAAGTCAAGTACCTTAAAAGTACTTTAAGTACCTTAAACCCGTGAAGCTCCGACGCCTCGGTCTCTTTAGTTCGTTTAACGTCCGGACGCCTCGAGACAAGGAATTCAAACCGCCCTTTTGTCGATCGAAAACGCGGACTGAGAAACAACAAAACGCGTCTACCTAAAAGTGCTACCTGGGAATTTTCGTTTTTAACATTAAGTTGTCTTTGTTCCTTTTCCCCCCACACTTTATTCCAATCCACAACCAAGATAAACGACTATAATCGAATTTAGTGACGACTATTACCTGGCGTGTGGGTACCTGGGAAACCAGCCAATCAGGAGCACTGTCGCCCCCGCCCTTTTCACCTGTGTGTAACGGAAATGCTTGAGGAATCTTACTAAATCACAACCAGTTTTTGGGGTTATGAAACCAACTAAATCCGTTTTGTTCAATTTTATTATTTACTTTAAATAATCAGGGGGATAAAGTTTTGTAGCAAAGCTACGCGAGGTGGTGTTTGTAATAAAGAGGCTTAGACACAGCATTCCACACCAGAGACGGTCTTACGTGTTTACTTGCGCGCCGAAACTCCCAACAACCTCACTGCTTGCTAGCCCTTCACACACGCAGGACATGGTGACATTTACATAAATCACTGGACACCAGTACAACACTTACACAGTACATGCTATTTACAACACACATTCATCCTTATTTGTATACTATTTACACTCAGGTTATTTGGCACTGTTAAAGTGCCAAAGGGCACCGCGTGACACTTTAGTCACCTGCCAATTCTGCACTGTGCCAGAGTATTAAAGAATGTTCACAAACCTGTGATTATATTGATCCTTATGAAAGCAGTGCTCTCCCACTATCTGATGAGTGAAGTATGTACTGCCACCTCCACCCAGGAGCATGGCCTCTGACTGCAGATTCCTAGATGTTCCTCAACGTGAGCATTCTGCAGTAAAATACTATTCTAACACTCACTCTCCGGGACCCAATACCACCAATAAACAGCTCCCTCACCACACACCACAGGAACTGCATAGACCTTGTTCTTTTTCATTATTTTAGTCAATGTCAAAATTTACAGGAGCATCATAGGCATGGCGAGCTAAAACAGAATATAGGATAATTTCCCAATATTTAAAAGTTCAGTGACAGGCTAAAGCCAAGCATGGCAATTAGACTATAAACAGGAACTCAAATAACTAGAATAGTAGAATTAATCAATATAGGCAATCAGAAATAAAAATCAGCAATAAAAGTAAAAAAAAAAAAAAAAGTTTAAAAAAAACTCAGACTGTGCAAAAAATGAGCAATGGGAATCCAGGACAAGGCCAGCCTTTTATCTACATTTCATTTTTATTACCATACTTACCTCCTGTACAAATTCTGGAAAAGGACGGTGATTTAGTTTATACAAGTAATGTGGGTGTCCCTATATTAGATTACATAGCAGCCAGCTAACCTAGCTGCTCTTTATTAGAGGTCAAACATAACAGCCATATGCTTTGTTAAATCTTGTAGTCAGCACCTCTGTGTGGCAAAAGCGTACGGTGCCCTTCGCAAACAAAAGCACCTCAGTGAAGCGGATGTTTTTGAGAAAGTCTCAGAACATTGAATATCACTATTCTTAATTTATTTAAAAAAAAAATTGCAATACTTAACAAGCCAACAACATAAATGGAAACTAGGCAATGGTTACATGTTTTAACAACATTTAACTTCTTCAATCCACTTTTTCTTGTGCTCGTTATTTCTTGGAGAACTTTGCCTGCTTGTGTTTTGGTGGAGCCCATTTTAGACAAACTGTGTCTACTGCAAAGAGAGGGGAAGAAAAAAAAAAAAAAAAAGTTATAAAAACCCCAAAAGCCACAAAGAAAAACCCAGTTAGGTCTGAAACTCCTAAAAAAACAACATAATGAACAAAAGCAGAAGCCAGCGTATACTCAAATCAATTGAATTTGTTTATAGTGCCTTTCATAGCATAGTTGTCCCAAGGCACTTAGCAGTGTGTGGTATTTACAACTTACTTTGTAATCTAAGGTAAAAGGCCTTGTGTATACAGGATATTACTGGTTGTGCCTGTTATACATTGACAGGCACTGAGCTTTGAGCACTTCTTTTAGTTACCCGTAATGGGCGGCTTCTTGTACTGGGCACTCTTCAGGTGTTCCTCAACCAGTTTTGGTGTCACACAGATGACATGCTGTCCCTTCCAATATTTGACCATATTTAATGACTGTAGTGTACTGATGATGTCACTCTGTGTGATGCTGGTCATCTGACTAAATGAAAGGGGGAAAAGCCAGGGAGATTAAAAAAGTACAACAAAAAAAGAAAAACATCTACACTGCCCCAACCACAGGCCACCATTCTGATGGGATAACAATTCTATAGGCATTCAAGCAATTGATGAAATGCCACACTCAGTGATAGATATACATGTATGTCTATAAACACGCACATAGATAGAAGTCATTCTTATAGATGCATACCTGAGGTCCTTGATGGACAGTGTTCCCCGGAAATCCCTTAAGATCTCCAACAACACCCAGGACCAGTAACTGCGATAACTTAATTTCCCAAGGTCTGAAAGGGGCTTTTCTGGAGAGCCAACTGTATTTTCCAGCTTTGAAAGCTCATAACCTGAAGAAAGAGGAATTGTGGGAAGGGCATCAGCTCGATTATTTTTTTCGCTATTTTTTTGGAAGGGCTACACAAACAAAGAAACACACACACACACACACACACACACACACACACACATTTTGGTAATTATGCCAATTGTAGAATTTACCCCTGTATTTACCCCATTAACAAGTATATACCCCTTTCACACTGCTCAGGATAAGCAGTTGTAATATGGGGGGGATCAGACAAGTATTTGTAAGTTACCAGTTGCTTCTAAATATTTGAATTATGTTTTCCATGTTTCTGTGCAGACGACTGGCAGCTTATTAAAATAAAGGGTGGTCAGAGAAACAGGTTGAGATAAACAAGAAGAGAAAGGCCATCTAGAAATTGAACCAGAAGTAACTAAAATTTTAAACCATTGGACAGTGGACTATATGGCATCCCATACATCTGCTGAAAATCAGAAAAAAAGTCAGAACAACAGAACTTTGTAATCAGCACTGAAAAATAAATCTTCATGTAGCCAAATATTTTAATCAGATTGTACTCACTGAAAGCAATTAAAAATTTCCCATATCCCCTACGCTGGTAAGGGGGCAGCGTAAGGATGCAAGCTACGTTGTTTCCATCTGGAGACTCCTTCTCCTGGAGATTGAAATGACAAACAACATGCAGTAAGTTTTAACCGTACAAAGATAAAAAAAAGGATAACATTTTCCCTGGAACACTGCCTTGTAGAAAACGCTAATCAGCTGTGGAACTCGTAAACTGGCTGCACTAATCCTGACGGCAACTTTGGGAGTGTCAATGTTTTGGTGTCCTGGAAGAACGTGGAGGGTTGGGCAGTCACGTGACCTATAACACCCAGAGCCACAAGTGGAGGTTTATTATTTCCTCTTCTCCATTTTCTTGTGCTTTTTGTTCACTATTCATTTTAGGACACTGTGTGCTATGTGCTTTGAAGAAGTACCAAAGCAATACAGTAAGCAACATATTAAAAGTCTATTTTGAGGCGAATGAGAACGTGTTAAGGGCACACTGAAGGGTGCAGCATTTTTGGTAATTACAAATGTAATAACTCGCACCGGCAACTGTACCTCACAGCACAGACCCATTTATTGAACATTGCTACAGAAGTGATACACAAAGAGGATTATATTGTGTATTACCTTGGAAAAATAGCCCACAATATGAGCCCCATTCCTGTCCACTTCAGTCAGAATATAAAAAACAAAAGGCTCCACATCAAAGTACAAGGTCTTGTGATCCAGGAAGAGTTTAGCCAGTAGACACAAATTCTGACAGTAAATCTGCAAGAAAAGACAAGAGACACAAATACACACAGTGATTACACACCTAGGATATAAAATGCCACAGGGATAAAAACAGCACATTTCCATCATTAATATCTAAAGAAGCTTTAGTTCATTCACTAAAACACCATAACTGTATACATGTTAACTCGAAATAACTCTTTTCAAGGGCATTAGTAAACATGACCATTTCCAGTCAAACTGTCTCCCAGTAACATCACTAGAAGTCTAAGCTTGTTCTCTGACCTTAATTTGGTAAAAACAACTTCCATAAACACACCATGCACTAAAGCACTACCACAAATTTTACTAATTTGTTTAGTATTAATTTAACTGCTAGCCACGTAACCATTAAGAGCAATAATAATACCACTAACTGATCATACACATTATATCCGACACAGCAAAATCATTAAAAGGGACCCCCAATAGATGTAACTAAGTAGCTGAACAGTTACAAGAACACAAAGCACAAACATCTTCAAAATTAATGCTGGAGGTGCATTGTAAGACCCCACTTGTTAAACCTGGTTATTAACGTAGCACAATAATCCCATAAACTAGATTTAAGCCTTCTTTATCTCATTACAAGCCAGCAAACCATGCCAGTACTGGTCATGACACTGATAAAAATCAATTGGGGGGGGCTGAAGTCGATGTTCAAAAACCAATATTGACATTAACACACAATCTGACAAACCGTATTACGGAAAAGGTCATGTGGATTTGCATACAATGCAAGGGAACATACCTTGTGGTCGCGGCCGTCAACCTCATAAACAGATATGTTGCTTTTTCTGTATATCTCCTTCCCTGGGGGCTGCCTCCACTGACACTGAGACTGACAAACGGTGAGAAAAACAGACTGTCAATCAACCAGAAGACTTGTGCATTAAGATATTTTCAGCATTATTTGCCCCTCTCCACGATATGGGGGGAAATCAGGTATTTTAAATAGACATGGATCTTTCCTGCTTTGAAACTGCATGTAGTCATAGGTGGGCGGATGAATGCACGGATAACCCTTAATCCCAGAGTGGAAATTAAAGAGTAGCAACAACAGAATCCAAGATGACAAGCAACAGAGGGTTAGAAGTTATAAAGGCATATAGACTGTACATGTGAGGGGTGTTAGGGGGGCACTCAGGTATGAAACACAAAGTTCAGACAAACCAGGTGGTATCTGAAGGTCTTTTCGTATTTCATGTATTTGAGACAGTACTCGCAAATCCACAGTTTGGGCTGCTTGCCATAATCCTCGGGGAACGGAGAGAAGTACCAAGCATCGATCTCAAAATTGCCGATCTGTATCTTATCCACGTATTTCACTTTGGTGATCTAAAGGGACACACAATGGTGACACAGCAGAACTGCGATTCTTATGATGCACAAGCAGACCACAGCAGGAGAACTCTAGAACAAGACAATTCTATTGAGATTACGGAAGGTGACATTTCATCTGCCGTTCATGCCTACTGACCGCCTCGTGCTCCTTCTCAAGGGCAGCTGTGGTGGGATCCATCTCAGCATAGGTCTGAGGGAGAAACCCATGAAAAGTCTCAACGAGAACTCGACTGTGGTAACATAAGCATGTTATATTCAGAAAAAAATGAAGACACCTTTACAAATAAGCATATCAAGCCGTAAAAATACTGCTTCATCACACGAGTAAAAACAAGTCAACATCATTATACAGTAATAAATTAGGCTAATATACAGTAAAAAAAAAATAAGATAAAGAACCTTCTGGACGTGATTAATTTCATCGTGTTTGCGCTTCTGATTTCGGGTTATCTTCCTCTCGGGCTGCTCCCCCAGTTCTGCACCGTTCCCACCTTCCACGCTTTTCCTCACGGCGTCCTTCACTGTCTTGGTGAGGGCTAGACGTGCCTTACCTACCCACTCGTCCAGTCTCCTGTTGACTGGTAGAAGAGTGCCGATGGGAATGGGTCGTGGGTTAGCTGGAAAAGGGCATGCCAATAAACGGGTGGGTATATACTCACAGCCCACATAATGGACGTAGAACTCCTCTCGGCCCTCCTGCTCATTGAGCCTGGACTGGATGACTTCGGCCGAGTCTGTCACGGAGGAGAAAACAAAAAGGCACATTATCGGTGTCTTATTTGGACAGAGTTGTAGGAGAAATCGATCAACAGTAAAGTGGAGCATCTACACACCTCGAGGAGGCCCGATCACCAGCACGTAGCAGTGTTAGCATAGATGCTAACTGTCAATATATTACTGTTTGTCGGCCAAATTATTAACCCTTCTCCAAAGTAGAGACCGTTTTACGCCCCGTTTTCTCTTAGGAGAACTTCGAAGCGAATTAGCTTTAAAAAGAACAACATTATTGTGATGAAGGACAACCCCGCGTCAGGACGTAAACACACGCCGTCGTTTGTTTAGCTAACCGGCTAGCATTCCACAGAAGCCACAGCGACATCACACATAGCTCGAAATACGCTACGATTCCATAGAGCGGCAGCTCACGCCATGTTTTATCGGCCCGCTGACACAGATAGGTCTCGCCGATTTCCACCGACACCTCCTGCTCCCGGCCGCCGGCCAGGCCTCCGCCATCCAGGCCGCCGGCCGCCCGCTCCGCAGCCTCCGCCTCGTCGTCTTCGCCGCCGCTGCCGTTCGACGAGCACGGCGCCCGTGTGCCGGCCTCGAAATCCGGCCGATCGCCCGGGGACGGCCTCGCCAGCTTCGCCTCGATGTCCATCTGGTCGTCGGAGCCGCCGTAGGCCGCCCTGCAGTCGGATGACACGGACACGGCGACGGCGGCCATCACGGACGCGCCTTTTAAACGGGGCGCCGCGGGAGAGCCTCCGCTTGTTTGTGTGACAGGCTGGAGAATAATAAAGAATAACCGGTTATGGCTAAGAAAACCGAATGAACACACCAGGAAAATAACTAGGCTTGTTTCAGTGGCTTCCTGCCGGCTTCCAGCTCCTCTTAGTGAGGACTTTAAACATGCTTATGCTCCACACCATAAGCAGGCGTGTTATGCATCGGACAGCCGCTTAGGGGCCTCACTGTCACGCTGCATTATTTTTCACATCCATATATCCCTCCATCAATCAATCCATCCATCCATCCATTCATCTTCCCAGCAAACAGGGGAACGTTCCCATTCGGTTCCTAAAAGGTTCGGTTGCAACGTTATGCAACTAACGTTGGGTGCAATGTACTCAAAACGTTTATCGGGAAACGACCATAAAAACAAAAAAGAGGAACGACGTTCCTGGGACGTCCAGAAAACTGGACATAAACGTTCTAACAACCTAAAAATAACATTTCAAGAACGTTCTGGCAATCCAGAACAGCTGCGTTCAAACCGCTTGTCTTGATTAGGGAGATCATATTTTAAAGAAGGTGGTATTGGTGTGCATTAAAAATGATACGTACAATTTAATGTTATGTAGGCTGTAGTTTCATATGTGTATATTGCGTGGTTAAATGGTTGTTTTACTTGTGACAGTGATTCGCAATTTTATTTCATAAAGAAAATATGAACTCAGAAATAAAGTGTGAACTATATATATATACTACATATAGCTGTCGTAGCTACAGAACTACTGACATTTATCTGGGATTTCAATTTAATTTCAGGGTTCTAGTCTATTAGTAAAATAAAACTAAGTGTAATGGGGAAAAATACTGGCTCATCAAGCTCCCTTATGTATAAAAGGTGAATGCCGCATTCATTTGATGAACACTAAAATTAATGTTATATGGATAAAATGAAAGCATCAAATGTAATTAAAGCCTTTGATGAAAACAGTCCTTTCGCGCTTGCACATTGCCGAATGGTTTACGGCTACCATAGGGGTTATTCTTGTCCACGTTGAGAAACTTTGCACAATGACCATTTATTAAATATTATCGCTCGTGCATTTTTGTGGAAAAGGATCATGCAACTTCCTTACCTCGAGTTACAATCGGTGATACATGCAAATGAGCTGGTTTTCACGATTAATCTATATTAGCAGCCCCTGGCTTTTACTTGTGTTACAGATTTCAACTGAAACATTTAATTGTGCTCTCATTTAACTTCTTCGATGAGTGTGAGCAATGTAATTTCCAAAGCTGGCAGTCATAAATATGGGATATGCTCTTATAAGTAATGTTGATCTTAATACAGGCGATATGGCCGGACAGTTTGCTACACGGCATTATATATTTTCTGGAGCATTTTATACAATAACACGTAAAGTCTGATTCTTCTCTCTCACTTGCTATTATAAGGAGTCTTTCATTGGTGAAGACACAAACTAATAGTAGTCTGTACTTTATTAATCCCCATAGGGAAAGTCATAGGTCTCACATTCCCCCATCTTGTTCTCCAAGGTGAGAACCAAGGGTGAGGGCGGGACTCAAACCCATGACCTTCCAATCACAGCTAGAGACATCTAACCCACAGAGCTACATCACCACTTGTAAGACCTCATGCCAGAGATTTTCCCAATATAAAAATATCTTCATCTTTTCACTACTTCTGATGAAGGTTACAGTGGTAGCGCACCACACAGGTCAGACCAGACATCTCTTTCCATTGCTACAGCCTCTAGTTTGTTTTGGGACATCCCGCTACCCTAGCTGACTCATCCCAATCCAAAGGTGGCTCTGTTTTAAAGTCCCTCCAGATCTCCAAACTCCTCACCCTGTCACAGAGAATGAATCCAGCAATCCCCTGGAAAGACTTTTCGGTTGCTTGTTCTCGTGATGTAGTTCTTTGGGTCGCTAACTAAAGTTCATGACTATAGGCGAGAATGGGGTGTAAATAGATTGGTAAACTGACAGTCTGATCTTATAACTTAATTCCTGTTTCACCACCAAGGACCTTGCAAAACCACAGTCACTAGATACAAAATCAAAACAATAAGTCCATCCATCCTTCCATCCATCTTCTGAAAGCTTATCCTAGCCAGGGTCACATGGGGACCTTGGTACTTATCCCAGGCAACACAGGGCATAAGGCTGGAGTTCATCCTACACAGGATGCCAGTCACACAAAATATAAAAATGTGAATTAATGTAAATTTTTTTTCACAACCCCAAATAATCACTAATAGCATGTTTGCCATTTAATTCCTTTGGATTGACCTTTTCTCTGATTTTACTGTAGTTTGTTTTGGTTTCCCCAGTTTTCATTTAAAACAAAAAAACAGATCAGGATAGACATCGAAGTTAGTGTAATGAAAAGAGGGCAAATTAACGAACAGAATAGGGTAAAGGTCACTGTGTTGTTTGTGGTTGGTATCATTCACTATGATACGCCTGCCTGCACCAGACTGTTGCCATAAACTTAGTTCTGTCATCTAATTTAAATTAATCTTTTTCTTTATCTCGTTAATCCTTTTTTTGTCAACCAGACTGACATTCTAAAGTAACCTATTAGTCGTAAAAATAGCAAATATCCACAAATGATATACACATGTCAAGACAAGACATTTTTATTTCAATAACACTGATCCTGTGGATGTTATGTGAAGATAAATAACAGTGGTTTCATACGTGTGCTTTATTGATGCTGCATCTGTACATACCACACGTGTAAGATGTATGTTACTGTATGCCTGTAAATTAAGTATTAACATCACTGACAATTTCAAAAGTTGTTTATCTTCTTCTCTCGCCATAATTGTTGTTGATGTAGATTAATGATGGTGAAACTGTTTGAAAATGAGCTATATTGTCAGTTACTGTATCATTTTGCTGTACTGCTGTTTCAGCATGGCTCAATTCAATATAAAACACGGACTTACATAACCGTAATGCTTCATGCAGGGTAGCAGAATTGGCTTCGAACTGGAAATAGTAGTGCTATATTAAGTGTAAGAACAGCCATTTGTCCTTCATCTCTCCCTTGTGTCTTTCTACAAAGGTGCTGATGATGTCACACTCATTTTTGCTGGCATCATATATTTTGAGGAGTGGACAAGAGTCCATGATCTTCTCATGAACAAGTCATTCTGGAATAGAACATACAGTGTCTTCCTGATAGGGTTCTGCAAATAAATGTTTGAAAAATGCTACAACAGAATAGTAAAGTAAGTGACTTCATTTTCATTTTTTCTTTGTTATAATGAAACACAACATAACGGCAAAGGGCTGTGTTTGTGTACAAAGTACTATGAAATTAATTCTTATTTATGAATCTATACAGTAGCTTGAATATTATGCCACTGTTTCCAGTTTTTTTTTAACTGCAGATTCGGTGTGATATAGGCTTACGCTGTGTTTTTTCATTTAACTTACAATGGTAAAGTATAATATTGTATATTGATTGTACAATATAATTACTGAGCATTAAAATCCATATGCAGACACAATTATTTCACATGGTCTTAAAAATTCGATCAAGATTAAGATGAAAATGCAGCCATCCAATTTCATTAAGGAAATTAAATTATTATCTCACCGAACTTGAAAAGTTACTGATATTCGAGCATTTAAAAATATGTCAGGTTTCTAAATGGATAGCTATTGTACTCATTTTGTGCGCTTTTTCTTCCTGGAGGCTTTTTTTTTTTTTTAGTTAGACACGCTTTGGTGAAAGAATAACAAAAACTTCGAGTTAATTGGAAAATAAAGATCTTTCAGCTTTTTCTTCTGCTCCAGTTGCTGCTCCGGTTTTAACTCAGTGTTTAGCTTCACCGTTTATGTGTGGTCTTGTATGTGGGGTCACTCCTAATGTCTCTCGGTTCAGCACCTAGACAGCGCCTTGGAGTGAACGCATCTGCTCATGCACTAAACATACCTACCGAACCTACTAAATTTTATAATATTTGGTAGAGCATCAATTATCCAAAGTGGTTTTGATAATTCAGATAATCAAACATAAATGAGAATACCCAAGTTATACAAAACAATGTGTTTTTAGGCCTATAATTAAAACTGAAAACAAGGTTGTTGACACCACATTTTAAAATAAAAAGTGTTTTCTTAAAACTGATTTAGGAAATGCTTTGTAAATAATAACCAAGCCGTTTTTTTGTATCTGTGTCATCCGGATATTTGACACTAGACTGTATCTTGCAGATTATTACAAATACAAAGCAACCCAACATTTAAACGGCAGAGGATTAGAAGTAAACTGGACCTCCCCCCCACACACACACAGGGAATGTGTTTTGGAGTCTTCTCTGTGCTTGCGTGTTTCCTTACAGTCTAAATACATGTGGTTAAGGTGCAACATTTCCCTTATTGCTTGGGAGTGTGCGCCCTGCAATGGCCTGGCATCCAATCTGGGTTCATCCCTGCAGCATGCATCCCTGGACAGGCTCTGGGCTCATGATGACCCTAAATGTAGTGGAGAAGGAGTTTTGGAAAATGGATAGATTGAAAGGACTGCATATTGTCCTATATGCATATTCAGTGAACATTCAATTTTCATTTCCTCTCTCTGCCAGATGCATTTCACTTCTGCCTTGGAGTTTATTTTCTTCTCAGCTTGGATTGTAGGTAAGTATTATATTTTATCTACAGCCTGGTATTACACATGCAGATATCTACTGCACTAGTAATAAACCACTTTATAACGAGTGTTTATCAGAGCAGGGGGGTTACAGGAATGTGAGGATGTGAGGTTATTCTTTGAACGTTTCCTATATATTGCTTGATATTTCTTTATCTGCATCTTTGTGTGTTGTGTGTAACCATTAAATACCCCTATGTAAAGTTTTGATGCTGCCACGCTCATAATGATTTGCTTACATATGATTGGATGCTTGTTGTGGAAAAATTTCTGTGTACTGCTTAATTCTGCACTGTTTGAATGACCTGCGTGTACTTCAATCTTATGCATTTGAACAAAGCAGTTCTGTTCTGACAGGCTATGTATTTGCTGGCATGTGCCTGAACCTTAACTCTTAATTTATTTATGCATGTCTTGTACTGCTAACTGTATCACGATGATTTCCCTGCCATGTTTTCTTAGAAGAAACATGTGTCTGGATTTACCTCTGGCCAGAGGGATGTGTAGGTAAACAGCTTTTCTGGCCTTTGTCTCACAAGTAGGCTCGTCGGACTTAGAAGACACGAACTGCGATGGTGAGTTCCAAATTCATCCGTGTTTTCCTAGTGAACACACATTGCGTAAATGACTCAAAAGTTGATGGAGGAGCTGTCCTGAATCTCAGGGGAATCCCACTGTTGATACTTTGAGGGGAATCCCTTTGATAATCTGAAATGTCAAGGATGATATCAAGGAGATGATTTGGGATATTATAAACAAAGGACTGAATCATTATAACATCTTGGCCAAAAATACATCATTAGCCGGTATAAGATTTTTAAAATGTGAAACATTTTTTGTAACTGAACACTCCATATTGTGTACCGTGAATGTTGCATCATGTAGGGTGACATCACAGATTTGTGCATGTATGGTTTGAACACTGTGAAGCATTGCTCTAAAAATGGCAGCAGGCCAGACGGGCAATAAGATGACCCTTGATGGTCACAAGTTAAGTAAAAAATGTCAGGCAAGCTGACGCTAAGAATAATGAGTCTTCAATAAAAAAACAATAAGACAAAGCATGGAGATATAATACAGGCTTCATCGCTATAAACTGTCAGGATAGTCAGTGTTCGTGTCTGTGCGACATACACGTGTAAAGAATACTATTGAAACAGGAATGGTAATGAAACACAAGAATATGCTGGAAGTTAACATTTACATGGGATATTTCCTCTCTGATTTTAAAAATGTATAAATATGTATTACATTTAATGTTACCACCCTGATGGGAACACAAGCCTTATTATATGAATTATATATAAATACATAATGTTTAATAATACTAAAAAGATATATGAAAGGTTATTAAACAGTAATCGAATCATGCTGATTAGACTGATGCATAAATCTACACGAAAACCCACATATGTATTGTGTATCAGACATGCCTGTAATCACGCACACGATTATAGAGAGTAAGTAATATTTATATTATTGCTTTCTCTTTTTTCATTTAGGTCACTCATGGTGCTACCAGGACTGTGGTAAGAACACAGAAATATAAGATTCATGCCTGCTGCATCTCTGTATTATTTCCTGGCTTGTCAGATTGATCAGTTATAATGTACAAACATTTAGTTTTTCTGCCCTGCAGATATGGACGCACCTAACTGGTTCAAGCTCTGTGGTTCAGAGTGTGGAGCATCGAAACAGTCGCCGATTAACATTGACACTTCGCTGTTGACCCCTGACTCTGGACTCAAGCCCTTCATGTTCACTAATTTCTCAAACCCACACAGCATGTCCAGGCTGATGGACACAGGACACACAGGTGGACATTACCTTTACTGACTTCTTAAACCCACACAGCATGTCCAGGCTGATGGACACAGGACACACAGGTGGACATTACCTTTAGGAGCAATACAGGACACAGGCATTACCTACTGGAGACTTGTCCTCATTCAGAGTGTTGTGATGGACTGCATTTTGGACAGTGTGAGGGGGTCTTATACTTACATGTCCGTATACAACCTACTTCCATGAATACAGATGAAAAATGTATATATAAAAATATAAAGACATTTTTCCTAGATAAAAAGCTGTTTCCTCAATTACTTTTATGATTTTCATTCACACTTTGTCACTTTGAACAAAAAGTTCCTGTGCTTTAATTCACATTCTTGTTTTTGTCAGTTTTATTCAAAAAGTTTTCATCAAACAGCATTTCAAGCTAAATAAACCAAAAGAATCTGCATTTTATTAAACAATAACGATTATCACAGAGTTTGAATTTTCTCCCACGGTCCAGATGTGTGCGATTTAGGATAACTAGCATGTATTAACTTTGTATTTATTGCTTGTTTGTGTTTATTAACTGTTTGTTTGTGTTTTACCCCTTTAAGTAAAATGTGTGCTGGAGGAAAATGCTGTAGAAGTGAGTGGAGGGGGTCTAAAATATAACTATTCAACTCATGAGATCCATTTCCACTGGGGCAAGACAAACACACCAGGGTCAGAACACACAGTAAACAACAGAAGATATCAGATGGAGGTGAGATATGGAGGAAACTGATATACGAACTGAAATGCACTACGTGTGTTCAACAGATTGTCATTTGTGTAACATACTGCTATGGGTTGATGAAGGGTTTTGATTGTCATCGCAAAATTGTAACAATTTCCTTCTTGGATTCTATCTGCTTGTACATTCACACGCAAAAACATCTTTTTTTCTTGCTGTTTTACAGATGCATGTTGTCAGTCTGAAGAAAGGATTGACGCTAGACAATGCAAAGCTGATTCCTGAAGGAATTGCCGTTCTTGGATTTTTTATTGAGGTAAATTATAGATCTGAAGAAAAAGGCCAAAATGTACATGCAGCTGTGCTGTTTAATTTAAGTGTTAAAAAGGTTTGTTAAAATTCAAATAAAGAAAACTTCTAAAGAAATAAGTACTGACCAGCTTTCAGTCTGTTTCTATTTTTGGTGGTACTAATGACTTGGCGCTTTAATGTATGCATCTTAAAGATACGGTCGCACCGTCATAATGGCTGTTTGCATGTGACCTCCTGCATGCTGATAAGCTCGGTATTTTGAAGTACTTTCTGTATGGCAATGGCTTGTAGTGTACAAAATACTGCTTTGTGAAGATGGGCATTTTGATTAGTTCTTATTATGAGTACTGCATGATGGTAGGTTGGCTGATCACAAACAGGAAAAATTTACTAGGCAGGTATCACTACGATTGCCCAGCATCTCAGAAAAGTCACAGGTATTGCCACCTTATAAGAGCCTTTAACCTTCAATAACGACATAACTATAATATTTAAATGGGACTTCTTCATTTACCCTGTTATTGCAGCAGTTTAGTGCCATATTGAACCATACATCAGAAATTCTTTCACACGGGGCACAAGAGTTTAAGAGAATTAACATTTTCAATTCCACATCTGAAAAAGACACATGGAGGTGTATTACTGTAAATCACCAGGAGAGGGCTCTCATCGAACATTACATAAATAGTTGTTCCTGGGTAGTTCAAGGCCAGAGACGCTGAACTTTTCTGTTCTGCTTCTGTGTGGAGTTGATGTGGTCTTTACATGGGTTTTATTCTTGGTTGTAGTGTGTGTGCCTTGTGATGGAGTGGCATCCTATCCTAGGTACTTTGTACCCTGCGCTGCCTGGGATAGGCTACAGGCTCCCCTATTTCCCTGTCCCAGGGTCAGCAATTAGAAGATGGATGATCATCTTCCATAAGCACACAAATGGTATAGCCATTCAAACCTGTTTATTCCCTGGTGTCATTAATAACTCACCCAGTGCCTTCTACAAGCTAAAGATCTGATAGAGACTAGGAGAGGTCAGGTCACTCTAAAGACTTTCCATGATGAGGTATAACATAGTTCATTTTGATGTTGTACTACTTGACTGTTTGTTTTTATGTTTGCTCATGACTCGGTTTGTTTACTTTTCATTGCATATTATTCCTTCTGCCAATTGGCCATGCATAGCACATTACTGGGCCTGAAGATCACAGGGTATCTAACATGTGTTGTGGCCGGTACAATTTCTTAATCATTTTTGCTATATGGCAATGTGATACTTGGCACAGAAATGTCATTCTGATTATTAATTAGCGATATGTTTTGATTTTTCCCCAGGAGGGAGAGGAAAAAGAAATGCCACAGGTTTGGAAAAATCTGACATCATACCTCACAAGCGTAAAAGAACTGAGTGAGTGCAATAGACGTATTTTACATTAAAATAACATGCCACTAAATGATGACACCATCATTTTTTTTTTTGCTATCCACCGGTTTCCGAAGACGCCGTTTCTATGAAGGACAACATATCCATCAGTGACTTGCTGGGAGAAGTGGACCTTAGCAAGTTCTACCGCTACAATGGTTCCTTAACTACGCCAAGTTGTAATGAGGCAGTGGTGTGGACGGTGTTTCAAGAGACAATCAAACTCACCAAAGACCTGGTAAGAAGAAGAGTTTTAAAGGTAACAGTGGCAAAGAAGGAGAGCTGGAACCTCACCTTGTAATTCACACTCACCATACGGTTGACAAAGCCAATGTTTAAAAGAGTGCAGTTTTTAGCAGCAGGTACAGAAATTTCTGTAGGGCTGATGCAGGAAAAGGTCTCTAATTTAGTAATAAGAAGGTAAATAGGTTTGAATAAAAAAAATATGTATGCACTTTGATTTACTAATCATGTTAAATGCTAAGAAAAAACATTATATTGCTTTCCGTGTTTAGCTATAGGAATTATAAATGATTTTAATATGAACGAATTAATGGGTCTGTCAGTTAATTGATAAATTAATTAGTGTTGGCTTCACATACGCATTCATATGTACCAGCTTGAAATGTGCATGTTCTTACTAAACACGAAAAACGGAATATATTTTCAATGACGCTAATACATGTTGAATAAATCTTTCACTTTTTTTCTCTCTGTCTACTTCAGATAAATAAATTTCCAAAAATCATGAAGTATGATGGAATATATCGACCCACGCAACATCTCAACGGTCGCAAAATTTACACTTCCCCACACGTACCACTTGCTGAAGGTAGCTACTAAATCAACAATGTCAAGTTACTCAACGTGATTTTAATACTCAATTTTTCTGTCAGCCCAGCTTCATTTATTCAGATTCATTTACATTTGCCCCTCAGGTCATTCATGGTGTTACCATGACTGTGGTAAGCTGAAGAAAATGGTTTATGGAAAAGAGTCTTTATTTTTCCTTTTATTTTCTGTCTGGGTCAGCTCTTTATGTTTGAAATTGGCCTCTTTTTTCTTTGTCATGTCCAGAATATGTCCCCTCACAGTGGCATGCACTGCCTCATTCTCACTGCGGGGGAACAAACCAGTCACCAATTAACATCAATTCCAGTGAGGCAATCCCTGATTCCAGCCTTAAAAGCTTCACCTTCTCTCACTTCTCCAATCCTCACAGTATCCACTATGTTGGAAACGCAGGGCACACAGGTACTCAGAATCTGCTCTTGGTTCTCACAGGTAATAGGAGAAGATGTACAGCCACAGTGTATTCATACCTACACGCACCATGCCATCTTTAACAAACATGGTCGTACCGATGACGTCATACTGAGAATCCACTTGTGCAACTTTCCCTCCTGTTCCATTTGTAGTTAACTTTGCGCTGGTGGAGAACTTGGTGGAAATTGGTGGAGGGGGCCTCCACAACAAGTATTCAGCTGTCCAGTTCCATTTTCACTGGGGAAGTTCTTCTGATTCTTCCACTGGCTCGGAACACACTGTGAACTCCAAGAGATATCCAACGGAGGTAGCAAAACACAGGCACTGTTCAACAACATGGGCCTGCCTAGTTTATTTATCATATTCGTTTTGGCAAAATGTTCCAAACTTCAAATTATTACTTTTGTTGAATTGAATATGCTTTTCTCTTTGTCCCACAGATGCACATTGTAAATATAAAGAAGGGGCTTAGTATGGATGAAGCAAAGAAAGATCCAGAAGGATTTGCAGTACTGGGGTTTTTTATAGAAGTAAGTCTTCTGAACAGTTGGCAAAATGTTCTTATTAGTGGCATATTAATTAATACAATTAACCCGCTATAAAGCATGGTCTTCCATCAGGGCTCAGCGTGAAAAAATTTTACAACACAAAAACATTTGCCCACAACATAACAGTATTAGTGATAGCAGAAAGACTACTGACAAAACAGAAGCATTTGACACAACATGATTTTTTCATGTGGTGTGCTCGCCGGCGTGAGAAAAAATGAGCCTAGTTCTGGAGGATTATTTTGCTGTGTAAACAAAAAACAATGTAAACATAAAAAAGATCTATATTTTCATTAACATAATATTTTATTTTCTGAGAAAACGTCGAAGATTTTAAAAAGATATATATACTGGTTTTAAAAATGTACTGAAAAATAATGAAGTATAATAAAAAGTGTGCTACAGTGAGAATAATATTGGAATGGTTTTCAAAATATCAAATAATTCCTTGTTTGCTCATGTGCATTTTAATGTTCATTTAATCTTTGTTTACTTATACGTCTCTTTGTTTGTGCCCAGGTGACAGATGAAGAACATCAGGAACAGGTAGAACTGCAGGACAGTATCACAGCTTCAACACATAAGCTGAAGAACAAAGAATTCAACAACTGCTGGAGGACTCTGACATCATACTTGACAAAAATACCAGAAAAAGGTGTGGGTCTGAAAGGTTCTTCATTTGTACCATATCCCCGGGTGATGAATTGTCATTGGGCCTCTGTGTCAGCCATGGATTGACAATAACACACACTGTTTAAACTGAAAGATATTCATAAGTTTACATGGTACTGGAGAACCCCAGGCCAAAGACGATCGATTTTATAGCCATGTCATCTGACATGAGGCTGTGTTTTTACACTCGAGTAAAGAGAGGCACCGAGGTATCAAGTGATCACCACTTGAAGAGGCTGGTTGGACCAGGATGAACATTTGACGGGAATGTCTGATCGAAGCTTCCGTGTACAATAAATATGGTTCACACCTCCGGAAAAACATATCTCGCATGCGGAGTCAGAACAAGGGCACTGAGTCTGAATGGATGATTTTTATGTCCCCTGTCATTGCAGTGTCTACTTGTTGTTGGGGTTACATGGTTCAGGTACCCGTTATCGATGGGATTCAGGTCGCGTACCTCTGGTCTGCCATACAGGAGTGGGGGTGCCAATTTTATAACAGAGGACTAGAAGGTGTGTTCTAAATACAGCAGGGTCACACTTCTCAGCCTCCTTGGGAAAGCATATACCAGGGTACCCTAGCAGAGACTCCACCTGATGGTCAAACCTAGGGTTTAGGTGGAACAATGCAGATTCCTGCCTGGCCATTGAAGTGTGGACCAACTGTTCTCTATCATGCAGCTGTGTAAGATTACATGGGAACATGCTAACACAGTCTGTGTATGCTTTGTAAACTTGGAGAAGGCATATGACCGACTGCCCTGGTATATACTGTGGGAGGTGCTTCTGAAATTTGGTGCCCGGGGGCTGAGACTGTGTGCAATTTGGTCCCGGTATGAATGAAGTTTGACTTATGTCAGGATCCTTGGCACAAAATCCAAGTTGTCTGGAGTGGGTGAAGGAGTTTAATTACCTCAGGATCTTGTTCACAAGAGATGGAAGAGGGAACGTGAGATTGACGTCATGGAATGGCTCGGTGATCGCAGCTTTACAGGCACTGAGGAGGTCTGTGTTAATGAAACACGAGTTAAGTAGTGAGACAAGAATCTTGGTTTACTAGTCAATCTATGTGCCGACCATCAGCTATGGTTGTAAGCTTACGGTAGTGAGTGAAAGAACGAGGTCATAAGTAGAAGATTTCTGGACACACTCTTCATGACAGGGTGAGGAGTTTGGATATCGAGGGGCCTGGTAAGAGAGCTGTTGCTGCTTCAGATTAAGATGAGTCAGCTTAGGTATTTCAGGCGTCTTATAAGGATGCTAGCTTGGTGCCTCTCAAGGGAGCTGTTCCAGGCACATTCAATTCAATTCAAATTTATTTATATAGCGCCTTTAACAAAGAGCATTGTCACAAAGCGCTTTACATCATCCCAGGCAAAGGGTCCCCAGAGAGTACACCAAGGGCACCAGTGGCAAGGAAAAACTCCCTCAGGAGGAAGAAACCTTGGGAGGAACCAGACTCAAGGGGGGAAGCCCATCCTTCTCTGGCCAGCACCGGGCAGGACAAGTTCATCAATAAAATATGGTGAACAAGCATCAGAGGGTGGAACAATATGGATGGACAACAGTATATTGGAGGAGGCCGTCAGGTGATCAAGTTGAAGAGCAGGATTTGTGACTCAGACAATGGCAAGTCGATCATGATAGATATGTGGAAGGGAGAGAGCACACAGGTAGGCCAGCAGACAAATAGGGGGATCCCTTGAATCCGGACCTTCAAAAGAAACACGTCAGAAAAGAAAGGGGGCTGGAGGGAGAGAGAAAAGTACATGAGCAGAGCAGCAAAATTAGACAGCAGAGGGATCGCAATGAAACAGCATGAGCTCCAGCAGGACTATATATGGCACCATGACTATGAGGGAGAGGCTGGTGTGGACACAGGCATGCGGAATCCCTGAAGGCCAGCACTCCAACAACACATAATGACATGCGAAGCAGGAACGACAGCACTGACAGAATAGTTCATCCAAGGTGAATTTCACCTTTGGAACTAATAAATAACCTGCCCGCTCCATGAGAGCAGACCAAATGGTGGTTGTAATATAGAACTAAAAGATCAGACAGATGTTCAGGGGCCAAGGCATCCAAAGCTTTATAGGCTTGTGATAGTATCTAAAAGTCAGCATGAGACTTAACAGAAAGCCAATGTAATGATGACAACAAAGGACTATTATGATTGAACGTCCTGGTTTCAGTAAGATCTCACTGGGTGGAGGCCCAGAGAAATAACTGGAAGGGATTATACAGTATATCCCAGCTGACTTGCCTAGCATGCTGTCTCTACCAACCACACCACAGAAAGTGACGTGAAAATGATGACAATGATTTGTTTGTGTGTTTGTGGGTCTGTGTGAATATCATGCTTATATTACATTGTGTGGACAAAATGTCCCCAGGAGGTAATAAAAACCAGACATACAATCAACAAACCAAAAGAGCCAAAAGTCTTGTATTTCGTTGGGTTACTTATGGTCAAGGTTAGGGCTGGGTTAGTGTTAGGGTTGTCATAGGTAGGATTAGGGTGAGGCCAACAGAAATGAATGTAAGTTCCCAACAAGGTTAGAAACACAAACGTCTGTGTGTGTTTGTATGTGCATGTATTATAAAAGGCATTTTTAGAACACCTATAATCCTTTTGCGGCATCTACATGTTTTTCAGTATTCTGTGAAGATTCAGTTAGCTACGAATCTTTGTCAGAAACAGCTCCTCAGCATTTTTTCTACAAATTTAACATCAGAGTAACAGCTCATGCTTCCTCTTTGTGAACCTACGGTTTAATTCATTTCATTCTGTGTAACTGAACACTGAAATGAATGAATCCTGAAATGTTTTGCCACTCTCTTTCAGACAACAAAGTTAATGTGAGTGAAGAAATTTCATTAGATTGTTTACTTGGAGATGTGGACCGGACCAAGTATTACCGTTACAAGGGATCCCTGACTACCCCAACCTGCGATGAGGCAGTGGTATGGACTATATTCAAACAACCAATCAAAGTCAGTAGAGAGCTGGTGAGCAAATTCATTTTTGCTGTTTTATGTATTGTGCATTTAGTATTTTTTTAATCGATGAAAATGTAGATGTGTGTTATATACACTGTTACCTACTGATGTAGGTAACAATTTATTTAGATTAAAAATAAACAAGTGCTTATATCAACTATCTATTGTCTAAGTGACAATGAACTTAGTTATCAGTTCCTTTGAAAACATTCTGGCATCACTCATTATTTAATGATTACATTTTTATGGGGCTTGCTTCTTATCATCGGTTTGGTATGTGGAAAGAAAAAAATACATTCCCTTTAAGAAAATGATAACGAGTGTGTTTGACGTAAGGACACTCGTTCAGTGTGAGGCTTTGTTATTCTAGTAATGCAAGGCATGCTGGCTGATTGCAGTCATAGTGCAGGTCGCCTGGGGATGTCTCAGGAAATGGGCAGAGGCACATGTGTACCAGCCTTCAGGAGGCCACCCGTCAAACCTGATAAGCACTGGTTCCTCCCAAGGTTTCTTCCTCCTGAGGGAGTTTTTCCTTGCCACTGTCGCCTTTGGCTTACTCTCTGGGGAC
>JAACJT020000075.1:23114833-23144148 GCA_009936485.2 Gymnarchus niloticus
TGCATTGAGCATTTAAGAACTCCTCCTTGTCTTTCCTTGCTCTTCTCTGGAAATCTGCATTCAGTTGGGTGTATCGTCCCCTCTCGCCCTTGCATTTTGCTTTTTCTTTTTAGATTGATATAAAAGCTAATATGGGTAGCTTGGTGGCTCAGCTGGTAGGGCTGTTGCCTGACCCGACCAGAGATGGAGGTTAAAATCGAACTTCTGTGTGTGGAGTAGACATGATCTGAATGCATTCTTGCGGTTTCCTCTTACAGTCCAAGGATATGCAGTTAGGCAAGCTGGGGACCTGGAATGGTCTGTAGTGTTGGATGGCAAGTCCCATCCAGTCCGAACCCCAGTCTTACCTTTTCCCATGTGAGTGCAGGACTAAATCAGTTATGTCTAAAAATGCCTCTTCACCTTTCCCTTAGGTGAAGATGTTCCCAATGTGCATAGGCAACAATGACGTCTACCGCCCCCAGCAATCTCTCCACGATCGCAAAGTCTACACCAACGCTGCTTCCACCCTTTCCGCTGTTTGGCCTTTATCATTCCTCATAGGCCTGCTGTCCCCCAGCTGGGGTGTCTGTGTGAGCCAGTAAGGAGAGACATCTGGAGATGAAGACATAAAACGGGCAACGAGAGTGGACACTGATTGGCAGCAAGGACAAAAAAAATGAAAAATCAGCCAAGACAGAAGGGTTTGGGCCTGAAACAACAAAGCATAGCATATGCAGGAGAATGATGGTGGTATAGACCTGGAGAAAAGAGAGAAATCTGCAGCCAGCTGGATGGAGGTGAAATGGTATGTGAAGAATAACGAGAGGAACTTGAAAGTAGCACACCGGAGGTGATGAAGTTTATACACTCAGATAACTCTGTTATGCTTCAGAGTAAGGAAGATCATGAAAGAGATGTGCCAATAGAAAGCACTCTTTTGACTTAAAATGATCTCGGGCAATCGTGTAACCATAGATCTGTTAGAATAATTTTTAGAAAGGCTGAAATCATAATGACATCATAATTAAATAAGATTTGCAATGGCAGACCTGATTGCTGTCTTTTTTCTGTTTCTTCACATCTGTAGATTTCATAATTTAAATAAGACTTATATATAACATTCAACAGTTATATGGACTGAATGTCGAGGCAGCATGCTTCTCCTGATAACCGCAGATATTTTTGAAGTGCCCTGGAGCTGGTCGGTCTGGTGGATCACTGGGTAGCCGTATTGCCTCTCAGAATCAGTATTAGGAGATCCAATCCTCTCTCCTCTAATATATGGGTATGGGGTGTTTTCCCACTGTTTATGGATTTATGATCAACTTCACTTTCCTTCTGTGGTCCTAAAGTATGAAATTAGCTGTTTTGGCATCGCCTACAGTGTGCGTGCCCTGCATCGGACCGGCATTCTTCCTCCATCGTACCATGACGTAAAATGTAGGTCTAGCATGGTTTAATACACGTGCAATATGGCTGGAGAATGTATTCTTTATTAATCACTTTGCAGCTTTTTATGTACAAAACTTATGGCTAAAACTCTCTGAAGAACATTACCGGATGTTCTCTACAGTATATTTAATATTTTTACAACTCCTTATTTCTATTTCAAGGTTCATTTTCAATTCCGGACTGATACCGTACAGAATATCGTGATTATCACATGACAGATTTGCACGTATGTGGGTGTGTGGGTCAGGTGCAGAGCACAATATAAACATACAGTAGAATGGAATGAAAACACAGGCAAGAACTTGTGAAATTGTATTCAGACATCAGATGAAAGACGGTCACAATAAAGGAACACGCTTAGCAGCAGGACTTTCGTACAGAAAGATAAGATCAAAGATGCAGTCGTAAGGAAGCACATGAATGATGACTGGGTATGGCAAGAATCAGGACGATAAGTTTAGGCCTTTTCTCTCCTGTCTCACTTGTGAAATCTTGTCTCCAGCACCATCTCGACTCATAGCAACATCACATGACAATGCAAGTTCTTCATTATTCATCTGTGAGTCTAATCAAGCCCGAGTGTAAATGTAAGTGGGACAGCACTGTCTTCAATTTTAATCAGCTACTCTGGGCTGCAAAAATGTGCGACTTGCACCGAGGCCACACTTTTAAACAGAGCGCTTCAAAAGCGGCTTGTTTGAACACAGAAAGTATAAGCCATTACATTTCTAACTCTGAACTGCATTTAACTGAAGAATGCAAAAGCAGAAATACCAAAAGCTAGAAGCAATCTGACTCGCAGAAATATATTCTCTTAAAACATTCCGAAAACTCTGGAGTAACGTTCATTCACTTCATCTTGGTATTATATGACATTATTATGTAAACAGTTTGACACTGCAACAGGATGGCAAAGACTAGCCTGCACATCCACTTTAAAAGTATTTACAGAAATATGTCTTGAATGGTCCTAAACGAAGGATTTTTGTGACCCACCAGCTGAGTCTGAAACAGATGGACGTGCAACGTCTGTGAAAGAACATAGCATTATGCGACAATTAGGGTAACAATTTCTGGCTGGGTGTAGTGGCTAAATATAATATACAGTCTGTATCTTACATGTCATGTCCAAATCCGAAGAATCTGTGATCTGTGAGTTGCAGCAATCAGTCAATTTTTAGTATCAAGAAGAACCGCCTCATTCACACGACCAATGAAGAGGAGTGTGATGTACGTTTAGCTCGCACAGTTCACAAATGTAAGGAGCGGGAACAGCAAATGTACATTTATATTCATAATTGCTTTATCATCGCCATCATTTCTCAGAGAATTCTGACTGACTGAAAGGTAAATAGCACAACGGTGCATTTTTGCATTCTGGGTCAGTCGCATTAATTGACTGGTTTCCCGACACAACCGAGTCTAAACACTAGGATGACTGTCATGTCAATGCCCAAAGACAAGCAATCAGGTCGTCAGGCTAAACATCCATGGTACGCTGGGTGAAATTGAAATCGAATTGAAATGCGTGAGTGAGTGTCTGTTGGTGCCCAGCTATTGACCGGCATCTCATCTGAGGTGTACCTTTATGTTATTCCCTGTGTTGCCTGTCATAGTGCAGTCGAAGATAAGCAGCTGGAAGACTGAAGGAAGAAGCCACACCGCTTCATCATTAAGATGAACATGGCCAGGTCAGAGTGCCATTCTACTGAGAGGGTAAGCCGGTAACCACATTATTTTATAATAAATCTCAACACTTTCTATTGGAAAAAGTACTGACCTTGTATCTGCATCTTCAACCAACATATTTCATCTTGATTTCACTCAGTAAATACGTATTTGTATTATTTCAGTTTGATGTTCAATACTGCCTTCAGGTGTGACTCTTATTTGTTTGGTTTACCAAATTATTAGGGCAATTTACTTTGTATTTTTCATCAATTTATTAATTCAATTTATTTTTCCCAGTCCTTTGTATAGTATGTATGAATTTTTAAACAGTTGTGTCATATGGACAAATAGATGGACGGATCCATGAATGGATGGAATGCAAGGGTTTTAAAATTTAATATCCGTCCATCCCATCATGATCCTGACCCGAAAAGGAGTTAAAGGATGGGTAGATATCCATATTTCATTTTGGCAGTCAGTCCATCCATCCATCTTACAATTTTCTATCCTGGTTTGGGTCAAGGGACACTAATTTTCAGGCAAGTTTAAAATTGAATTTGGCTATGGCTACATGCCCAATTTAACATCAGGACTGTTAAGAATTAGAATGTGTTAGAACTACTGAAATAATTTAAGCGTGGGTTACACATTAACCACAGTTCAGGTTACCATCTTCTGAGCATCAGTGTTTGCAACACGTTAAATAACCTGTTTGGCACCGGAAACAAAAAAAAGTGAGATTTCATCTACGGTTTGTATATGGAGGAAGCTGGAAGTTCATTCTGAAGGAGTGCGTGGTTACATAACATCTTCCGTGTCACCTTGGCTCTGGTTACCGTACGCTCAGGGAAATAAGAAGAAAAAAAAAAAAAACAGAATTGGAGAGTGGAACATCCCAGGTAATAGTGTCACACTATAAAAAGGGAGGACTGATGAAGGAAAAGTTACTCCAGGCTGAAACCTGTGAAGGTATGGCCATTTCTAACATGAGCATCTTGTACCAGTTTCTCTACATTTATGTATGTTTAGTGCTCAGTCTTTACTTTCCGTGTCGCTGTAGTGCATAAATCATTGCTTGCTACTATGCAACTTCAAGGCTTTAAATCTACTTAATTTGTTAATTTCGGGCTATTTGTTTATATTTTTATTTGTATTATATTTAGCTTATATATGTAAGAACATAACGGATGTATGTATGTGTCATAAATAAAATCCTAACATGATTTAAGTAATGACAGTTTGATGGAAATGTAGTGACGGCATAAATTTAATTATGTATCCATTCTTACAAACTTACAAAAACTTACAAAAAAAAGCACGAATGAAGTAAATAGTACATGAATTCACTAGTGGAGACTGAGCGGGAATTAAAATTGGCTTTTCTTGTGAGAAATCCATTTTAAATGATTGTTTTTTGGAAAATGGCAAACTCAGCTGTAATGCAAACCTGTTGTGTAACTGTGCGAGTGAAAATGTGTGCGTGAGCTTCCTTCAAAGATCGGCATACTACCCGCATTGAATTCCGTCCATATTATTGCCTTACACCCAGGGATCGTAATTACTGAAGTGGTTCAGCAGGTGATCGGACTGTCATGAACATGATGAAAGCAGTTTTAATATGGAAATTCCTGAGTCCTTTTATATCTTTTTCAGATGAATAGTCTACCTGAGACGTTGTTTGTGTTTGCGGCTGTGTTGGTGGCCATAGCACATGGAGAATCTAGTAGCGTCCGTAAGTTCTTCCACCAGAATATCTCTTTGCAAAAAATAATACTGTAATTTGTCATTTTCGGATTACCAATATTTGAAAATTACAAAATTGAATAATGTCTCTGCCTTTCAGACTGGTGTTACGTTAATGCATCATGCAGTAAGTATACCTTTCATTTGTACATTTACCCCTATAAATGGTAACACCTAAGGAATGACATTAATCATCCTGTGTGTTGCAATGGCTTTATGTGGGATGACAAATGAATACAAAGTTTATATGGCACCAGACAGAGATTACTTAAATTACCCCTGTGAGTCAGGTTAAATGTATGGTTGTTTTGTTCTGTTCCAAATCCCGTATGCAATATGGAATATCTGAATGCTGCTTTGTGATTATGTTAGCCTTTGGGTCAGTTGCTACAATGGATTTTGCATTGTTTTTCTTTCATTTGTTTTAACAGTGTAATGCACTTTAGCTTCATTGATCTCCGTTTCCTCTAGATCCTAATGTCTGGGCCTCAACACCATATGGCTCTTGTAACGGAACACGGCAATCACCCCTCAATATCAACACTTCCAGTGTTGTGGGGAACTCCAGCCTGACAGCCTTCAACTTCACCGGCTTCAATCTGAAGAACGCCACAGACATGATAATGAATACCGGAAATACAGGTGGGGTGTTCTCAGAAAACATTTGTGGAGGTTAATGGTGGCCCATGTGCATCCAGCATTGACTCTCCTAATTCACCACCCTCAGTGAAGGTGAATTTTGCAATGGGGCTCGTGAAGATTAGCGGTGGGGGGCTCTCTGGGACATATGATGTCCTCCAGTTCCATCTGCATTGGGGCAATGGCAGTGATGTTCCAGGATCAGAGCACACTGTGGATGGCAAGCAATACTCCATGGAGGTAACAAAACTGTCACCTGGGTTTCTTAGGATCACTCTTAATTGTGCTGTACAGTTGTTTGACGATGTAATTCCTCCATTTCTTTCAGTTACATATTGTGGCTACAAAGTCAATATTCATGGGCAACCTAAACCTTGCTGTCAATGACTCAGAAGGGATAGCAGCACTCGGCTTCTTAATAGAGGTGAGCAAAACAAAGATTACTGACATGCTGTACTATTTCAGTGGCGTCCTGCTGCAGTAGAAGTCACACATGTGACAAACAAGAATGTATGACATCGGAAATCACACCATGACATTCTAACTGATTTTTTTAGCAAGTAAATAGCAGTTCCCAGCCAGATACCTGGAAAACCCTGACATCATACCTGCCCAATATCACAAAAAGCGGTGAGTGCTCCAATGTCAGCCTTCCGAGCTACTCTGTGTGGTTAAACGGCTGTCTGCAGCCGATCCTTTACCTGGGTCTTTATTTTTATCTAGTTTAAGTTCTTCACTTCCACATAAAAGTTAACACACATTAAACCTAGGTATGAAATGTCAGTTTATCATTAGACTCAGTTAATTAGAAGCTCCTCTAGACTCTAGTTCTCCAATGTCTCTCAGGCCAAGAGGTGAACATCAATCTGGGACTTTCACTTGATGATCTTTTGGTGGGAGTGAACCGTACACAGTATTACCGGTACCCGGGCTCCCTGACGACCCCCATGTGCGATCAGGCTGTGGTTTGGACTGTATTCAAGGATTCCATCAAAGTCAGCACGAATTTGGTGGGTTAAAAGTAATTAAGTGAATTTTTATGGACGATAGTTTTATAATTTCTTGTATCCATTCTCAGTTTAACACTGGAAATGAACTTGAAATGATAACAATGCACTTTTCATTAATTTCTCCAGTGGATAGACAAAAATGCAAAGTACTAGTCTCATTAGGTTATATCAAACACAATCACAGCAAAGCAATGAACATACAGTTTAGCGAATTATTTCAACTTATTTAGGCACCTCATGGCAGAATTTAGACGATTGTATGCCTCCTGTGAATATCGTCTTGTTTAGTGAGTAATTTACTACCGTTTTTTTTTTTTAAATCATCTCAGATCAACCTCTTCAGCACATCTCTATACACCTCAGACTCCACGTTGATGATATCGACCTACCGAAATCTCCAGAAGGTCAACGATAGAACGATCACAACCCAGGCTTCCGGTTCCTCGCCATTAAAAACTGCAGACTTGCTTCTCCTGCTGTCCCTCGGCATACTTCAGGTTCTCTTTAAGAAATGGAGCCTGTGACAACGAAGCTATCAAGCCACTCTGCTTTTCACTTTTACGGCGAGGGATTTCATGACATGCGCATTAAAATATACGTGCTGACCGTATATGGTGTGTATAATTAAAAATTATTATTTTTATACTTTCAGTTAATTCAATTTAAAGAAACATATTAACCTCTGTGACAAATGAAAATGTACTTTAAATGCACCATTTCTTTAATCGGACATTCAAAGAGGTGGAGAAATGAAAGACAGGATTAAATTCCTTGAAAATTACATAAACATGGATGCCAGCCATATCTAATGAGATTTTAGCATTTTGCACAAAATTGCAGTTTGCAATGTCGAGGATTTCATAAAAGTAGGAGCTGCTTCTGTCCATATATAATACGATGTTACGAAATATAAACTTAAGAAAAAAAACAGGGATTTAATTAAAAATGGAATAGAGTTTACGACTTCTTTAGGGAAAGGCTTAACGTGTAGGCACAGTTAGTATGACAGTAGGAAAGGCAGGTTTTGATGGACAATAGTCAGGTTTGCCTCTGCAGGTACTACAGTAATCTTCAGAGTTCTGTGCTGAAGTCATTTTTCCCCTTAGTCTAAATAATTCACACTGATTTCTGCATCATTAACAAACAAAAAGAGTGTGCAGAACCTCAGACAGTCAGAGAATAATGTGCTAGATTTAAGGAAAAAATGCAAAGTGATTAAAAAGGGCAAATATTTAATGAATTAAGCCAGAACGAATGGAAAAAGTACTGTATGGGGGGCATCATCACAGTGATATAGCAACACTTTATCAGTAAGTCCACACAGTTCAGGTCTCAGAAGACTCCAGAAAGCTTTAACTCAGCTAGAGTACTCATTTCATTCACAGCAGAACTGATTACTGGTCTTAGACACTAAAACAGGAACAGGAAGAAGTGAACACGGAGAAGACAACTGGTCAATCCTTGTGAATGTTTTACGGGTTGAGGACAAAAAAATTCTTCCACAAATCATATCGAGGGAGGGTTTGGAAAAAGCTTCTGACTAGAAAATGCCAAATTTACTTCACATCAGAAAACTATTGGCTATCAGGTATTAGCAATTCTCAGATCCTGCATTTGCATTTTAATGTGAGATTTAATGGTTTCCAGAGTCAATGACATAATGATGTGATTGTTACTAACATCAACCAATACAAGACATGTGCCCAATTTAAGCTTAACATATTGCTTAACACATATCTTTCTTTTTAATATAAATACACTGACACTGTTTTCAATGTAGCATAGTTAAGCACAAGAATTTTGTAATCAACTTTCAAGGTGATTGTATAAACAAAAAATTCCCATAACTATATCTCTACAGTCAGTAGTCCGCAGTTTATGCCATATTTCTGCCAAAGTGTAATCCCCAGAATAAAAGGCTTAACAGCAGACTTCCGCTCTGTGAATTGTGTGTTCTGGTTGTGTGTTGCCATCCCTAACTGCTCCGATGGGAACATTCTGTTAGACCAATAAAATGGAACGACCAAGTGGCAAATATATGTCTCTCATTCCTATACTAAGCCATGACTCATCAAAAATATTCAAAAATATAAGAAAATTGAGACTTTTTTTGGAGATCCAAGCTAGACAAACAACAGCACAAGTATATCACTGAAAATATATATACATCACTTCAGAAAACTATTGGCTGTCATTTATTAGCAATTGTCATATATTTGCAGTAAAATGTAAGATTTAAAGGTTACCAGAGTCAGCTGGTAGTGTTACATTATCTTAACAGTTTATGCGTTTTAGCTGGAAATTGGTGTATTTATGCTAATCTACACAGAATACTTAATTTCATAATGAGAAATAGTTTTAAAATTCTTTAAACGTCATTAAAATTAAACAAATGCAATAGCTATGTCTGATAAGTATACACTCCCTTTAATGCGACACCACTGAAATACCCAAATGCCTTCAAAATTAGATATTATCTTAAGTGTTTGACGCCTGGGTGGAACCACTGCAAATAACATGACAATTTAAATAATTTGTCCTTCAGATTGCAAGAGTAGCCACACACCAAGAATGCAACATGACTTGCAAAGACCTTCCAAAACAAGTTTGCAAACAAGAAGGTCAATGTTCTTCAGTAACTAAGTCTGTCACGTACAGTGCAACTTGATGGTAACAAGTCGAATTGAAAACCTTTGGAATGACCCAAAGGTTGCTGCTCATCAGCAAAAAACAACTTGCGTCTCCCAGCTTGTACAGTCCTGCAAAAAGGAGTGAGTATATAGAACTCCCAGAATCCAGATATGCCTGTAATGGCTGACAAATGTGTTTTCACCAAGTACTGAAACAGAGGTGTGTCTGCTTAATAAATGCCATTCTAAATACTTTTTTCTAATTAAAAAGGTTTCGCTGCATTCATATGGTTTGTTGTGTGCTTTGTATCAGGGCACAACAAGGCTATTTAAATTCACAAGACTGTAACATTTTAGAATGTATCTTTGGATGGGAGTGTATTCTTTTTCTGTGCACTGTGTATGTGTATGTGAAATAAAATTATATGCATTATGAAGACTAATTTTCTAGAAAGTTACACTATAAATGTCAAACTGCTCAGTAATAGTCATAGCAAATAATCTACACTCAACATCCATCTTCTAAATCACTTGTCCATTAGGGTTGTGGGGAAGCTGGACCCAATCCCAGCTGACTTTGGGTGAAAGGCAGGCTACACCCTGGGCAGGCCACCAATCCACCACAGGGCCAACACAGAGACAAACACCCATACGCACTCACGCCTATAGGCAATTTAGAGTAGTCAACTGACCTCTCCTGCATGTCTTTGGAATGTGGGAGGAAACCCACGCAGACATGGGGAAAACATGCAAACTCCACACAGAAAGGCCCCTGTTGATGGCAAGGAGCAAACGCGGAACCTTCTCGCTGTGAGGCAGACAAACTAACCACTCAGCCACCTTGCCACCTACACGCACCATCGTCATTTTAATACAGTCCAAAGGTCTAGTTTAAATATATGCTTGTTTAAACATTGTAGCATAGTTCTGCTGGGTGTTTCAGTTCTAATGTGATAATAGTAAAAAATAACATTTTATGATTGTGTTGGTTACTAAAGAATCAAGGATGTATGTAATTCCTCACAAAAAAATTGTGCTCACAACAGAATGATTTAACTGATAAAAAAGGCCTGTGTTTGTCACCTGGCATCTCAGTAAACAAACATACTGTAAAGTTGATGTTTAATCAGACAAATATCAACTTAAGACGAATGGAATGAGCACGAGCCGAAAGGTGAAATGGTCAGACGGATAAAACAGGTCTACAGGCATGTCTGAAGTTAACATCAGTATAGCTTTCATAAAATGGGCAGGGATCCCAATCACTTGACAAAAATTCCCCACTTGGTCGCAACCATGCACAAAATGTTACAAAACTGTCCATACCGGTGTCATTTCCTCGTAATTTTATTACGTCATCATCTTCATTGCTGCTGGACCAGTTTTTCATCCAGACCTTTTTTTTTTTTTTTTTTAGGGCGGAGCACCATCGTAAGTTGTTTAAAGAATCAAGGTTTAAGCCAAAGTTCTTTGACATCAGCAGCGTGTGACATACGTATTACAAATGATCAGTTTTGCTCACAGTTTGTGAAAATAAATGTTGATTTATTGCAAACCGATAGCCTTGAAATGTATGGGGAAAAACTGTTGCCCTATTTAGCACTCAGAGGAGCCACAAATTTATGTACCATTTATTTGAGATTGCTCTCAAAAACAAAAAAGCACAGTGGAAGCAGTAGAAAGGCTTGAGTACAGAATCTGTTAGTGATTTTTCTGATTTTTGTCTTTTATTTGATCTTAAGGTATTGTTTGAATTTACATAAACATGCAGGCACGTGCAGTACCTCCTGGATACTCCAGAAATTTAAAACAAGCTTTTCAGGTAGGCTGGCAGCAGTCACTTACCTTTAAGTCATGACCATAGGTGATCCACATTAATTCTTCTAGAGATTCCAGAAATGACGGCGCCTGTCAGGCAGCTAGAAGACTGATAGAGGAAGTGGATAAGCTGGTATGGGGTGTGAGACAGCGCAGGAGTGAAGTGAGGACTCTTTCAGCAGTGGTTTGAATCAGAGACTAAACAGGAGGAATTAGCCACAATGCTCTTTTGGTTCTGAGGCTCCAAAACTGTCAGGGATGTACATTCTGCAAAATTTTGCAAGCAGGACAATTACATTTTGTAAGGCCACTAACTACATCTCACCTCTCCTCATTCAACTCCACTGGCCTTCTGTGCCACACTAAATACACTTTAAAATGTATTACTTATGACATTTAATGCCCTACAAAATCTTGCCCCTTCCTATTATACCTCACTGATCTTCTGCAGACCTACTCTTCCTCACTGATCTTCTGCAGACCTACTCTTCCTCCAGTTCTCATCAGCTGATTTACTTTCTGTCCCAGATGTTAAACTCTACACCATGGGTGTTAGAACCTTCTCTCATACTGCACCTAAGCTCTGGGGATGTCTTCCCTCTCACATCAAATGGGTCTCTAAACACAATTTAAAACTGCTGTTAGAATTTCTTTAAGCTGGCGTACTCACACTGAGTACATCAACTTGGAATCTCATGACTTATGTCGTGTTTGATTTCATTGATGTCAATATGTTTGCTATTTTTATTCTTTGTGAGGTGTCCTTGAAAGGTGCCTTTAAAAAAAAATGTATTATTGTTAAATATAATCCTTTACCAGTGGGTTTAGTTTGCTCCTAATTCAAAGCAATCGTATGTCTAATTTACTTAATACTTGTAATTTGTGTTACAGTTGTCCCTGAGACAAGGGAGGCAAGGATGCACATGCTAGCAACGTAAGACTTTAATAACACTAACAAAAAACACAGAACACAACCACGGGGCTAGGCCCTGAACCCCCAGAGTCACAAAGACACTAAGCACAGTGAAAACAAGGCAGGAACATGATCACATAGATTAGTGCTTAAACTGACTGGACAGGGGAACCTACAGACTTGGGATGAAAACCTTTATGTGGACTAGGAACACAAACAAGACTGACAGTGATGCTGACCAACATATAGCAAAGACAAAAGGGGAGGTATGGACTCAAACAACAAGGGACACAGGTGCAACATATGGGGGCAATCAGGGCAAGGGCAATTGGTGGAAACAAGGAAATATGATGGGTAAACAGAAAGGCCTGGTCAGGACTCCGGAGAGCCAGAGCGCATGTGTAGACATGGTATGTTGATTACGATTACCTTATGCACTTTTTATTTTCAAGCATATATTTTTTTTCAATTATCCCCATTTAAAAAGCATCGATAGTGTTAATATAATTTTGTATTTCTTGCATTATCCATATAAACAGCAACAAACAGCCGCAAACACTGAATCTCTAGGAGACTAGATCTGCAGAATCATCACGAACAACAGCAAAGTCCCATTTATTATTTACTTATATGGGCAAAGGTATCATATTACAGTGTAGAATTCCAACACATTTGAGCCAAGTGCGCCTTTCTGGATAATTAACAGCCCGTTGCCATGGTGCTGTAGTAAGATGACGTCACTATGACAGCGGGATCGCAGAAGACTGAAATCAAGCCCCCCCCCATCCTCTATGTGTGTATTGACTTGTTGAAGAATTAAATTCGATGTTTTTGTAAAAAAAAAATCCAAGAAGGAAAGTTGAACTAACGGTAAAAATTTACTAAACGACGCATAAAGAATTTCGTGTGCATTTAAAACACTTTTGTTTTAAACTATCCATCTAGCACATCAGGATCGACGAGTAATACGCCAGAAGACGTGTGGCCCCACTTGGCGTGTACAGATTTAAATTGATAAATAATTATACAATCGACGTCGTAGGAGTAAGTTCAACGCTGGAGGGGGGACTCAACTACGCCAGAGATTAATTTTAATTTTAATATCACAAGCCCATTTTATCTGAGGGAATAGAAACAGCTTACTGAAATAAGCTGACGAAGTGTACCAAAGGAATCATTTATTATTAATTATTTAAATGCAGAGGTCTTTTTATTTCGGGGGGGTCAAGCCTAATTATATAGTCGATCGACAACGTTCAATTACAGATTTAATTAGTGAACAGTGCATGGTGTATCGTGAGTGAAGAGGAAACACGGACAACTACATAACTGAAGTCAGGCTAATAACGCAGTACGTCCGGATTAATACATCACATCTCGTAAAAAACGGAGACACGCTCCTCGCCCTTAAATATTGACGCCTTTCATTTGCCCTTCTATTAATAATAAAACAGTTATGAGATTTGAATAATACATTTTGGTCTTTCCTTAGGCACCCGAGTATCGTAACGAACAAAATTGTTTTTTGAACTTGCAAGAATTTGTCAGTGTTGTTCATGTAAATGTACTGCTAATCTAATTTAAACCGAAAATGAATGCTGAAGTAAATGGAGACAAAGCAATGCATGTAAAATTCTTTATATTAAATTCTCTAATTAAATTTCTCTTCAGTTATTTGTGTAATAAAATGTATTTCGGACGTATTTTACATAAATTAGAACAAGAACAAAAAAAAGCGTCTACTAAAAAGCATTAGCTTGTTCGATAAAAGTTTTTAAATGTTTCATTTGAAACGGGCAAATTACACTATCGACAAGGCCATCGCAAAATAACGAACCTATTATCACTTGCGGTCATTCATATATCTTATATAGAAGTTACATAAAAGACCTAAAAGTTACGAATGAATGCAATTTGATTAATGAGTCCATCAACTGAAGTTTACGCCGTTACTAAGACGTCATAATAGCGCTGCAGCATCTTAATTGCCGCTAACTACCGCCCTCTGGCGATTGCTTGAACTAATTACAACAAACGACAGTTATAATCGCTTTCTGGTAGCGGAACACTCGTAGTCCCCCCCTAAAACGGCGGTCGAACATGTTTCTGTTTAAGTTAACGGTTTATTTTGTAGCCTAATAAAACTTAATACCATGTAAACTTTGGATTGCACTAGCGTGGCAGGCCAGGCAAGGTGAAGTAAAACTTGACATATCTATTATTCATACCGTCTTTCACAAGTGAATACCGTGTCACCACGATAATTATACTTGGCGGGGTAACTATGATTTATCATTTACCTATTTATCTCTGAGCGATTTACAACTCAAACTACATATCCACCAATGTTTCAGTTGCTCATCTAAGACAGTCATGCGGGTGGGTGGTTGGAGGTACTTGGCAAGGGCCAAAATGGTCTGGAATCGAGCCCATTGTTGCACTCAAAAACCAGACACACATGGCTAATTTGGTAACACCAGTTCATCAAATCATGAAGGAAACCACAGTTAGCATCAGAAACCTACAGCTACATGCAACACACATAGCCAGTTATGAGAATCAAACCTACAGCTCCAAAAGTTTAAGGAGAAAGTGCTAGCCACTGAACCACCATGCTATCCTTGACATCAATTTTAAATCTGAATAGCATGGGATTATAATCAATATTGAATTGCACTTTTCAGAGAATCTGGAGGCAAAGGCAGAACACTGCTGGTATTTGACACAAAGATATTCCAAACTCATTTCAGCTGAACAGGTGGTAACACTGACTGCCAGAAGCTAATAGTTCAGTGAAACTTTAATTTGATACTTTATTTAAATCTTTACAGATGTTAGACATTTCAGTTACAAACTTGTCTCTGATCTCTTGTATTCAATAGCAGTTCACAAAGCAAAGGTTAAATCAATTAAACACGCAACCATAAGGCTACACTATAGAGTCCAGTTGATAACTATGGCATATTATATTAAGATCTAATTTTCATTTCTTGATAAAAAAACATTAACATTCATAAGACACTAAACATATTCAGAGTATTACAGTGGTTAAATCAATCCCATCTCTGTCCACCTCATCTCAGTGTAAGTGTCTAAGTGTTAGTGGCCTGTGCCTTTTTAGCAACATTTTTTCCCTCTCTTTCTCCTGTCTCGGTCTCTTTGAGAGTTGAAGTTAACGGTGTCTTTCTCCCGCTCACGCTCCCTCTCCACTCGGACCTGGCTCTGTTTCTTTGCCCTGAGGACCATGTGAGTGAAGGCCATGAACATCTGGATAAAGGGGGGGGGGGGAAAAGTTTAATATTTAATACCTTAGTAACAAAGTTTTTAAACTAGTGCTGAACTGGAACAACTCTGTCACTATTCTAAAACTTATAGAAAATACCCAGCATCCTGCATGTTGAATGCATTTGTTCCAATGCATTTCCTCTTAAAATAAGTGCGCTCAAATCACTGGACACATCTGCACAAGCTTCTACCTGTGTAACATGGTACTCACTACGCTTAAATCCATGAATGACCACTTTGGAAAATAAGATGCAAGCAAGCAGGAAAAACAATATCCTTACATTTTTGCTGTTGGGGATATTGTATTTACCATAAGCAGCCACAGTTTTATTAAATTCACTTAGGGTTAACCCTAATTCATACTCCACTTCTCCATGCTCAGTCACGGTCCACGCGACCTCAGTTTTGCCATCAGGTGTGCGTGCGCGGACTGTGCCTGTGAAGCCTAGATTTTGTGTCGTGAACTTTCTATAGGTTACTGCACCACAACTGTGCAAGGAACAGATTATCGCACTGCAGGGAATTTCCTTTAAAAAAAGAGCCTATGCCAAGGAAGTAGAAGAGAGTATTCATCATGGACGCCTGCATTGGGCAGCTGTGTGAGGAAGTGTGGCGGAACCCGGACATTCACAACTTGAAATACTTAACGATTTGCTACTTTTAGAACACCAAAACAAATATTTTTCCAAGGCTTTTCTTGTAGGGTAATAAGTCTCATAGGGTAACTAGCAACCCAAGATCCCCCCGGCATCTTTGAGGACCCCAGCTGAGGACAGTAAGAGTTTACTAAATTAGAAAAGTACAAACAGATATTTACACCAAAAACCTGAAAAGTTTTCATTGCTAAAATCTTGTGCATGCGTGCAATATGCTCTCTCTGTGTGACAAGCTCCTCAAAACAAAATCAGGGGTGGGCTGACAATAATATTGCAATTATAATGACAACTGAAGCTGATAAGGGTGTTCATAAACAGTTACCAAAACATTAAGTGTAGCAGTAAATAATTTAATACTTTGAAAATTGTTTGAGAATGATTTGCCGTTATATTTTTGCACCGGGTCGCTAAAGACCCGAGACGTAATATTGGTTATTGAAATTCTCATGCGTTGAAAGGTTAAGAACACTGAAAAAAACAGGTTTCACTAGTCATCTCACAGCAGAGAACAGCATCACTAGGGAGACAGACTTACTTCTTCTACGTTAATGTTTTCCTTGGCACTCGTTTCAAAGACTCTCACGCCAACAGACTCCCCAAAACGCTGAGCATCCTGGGAGTCCACCTGTTTTTTTGAGGGGTCATCGTTCTTGTTTCCCACTTAAAGGAAAGAACGGAGACAGAAAACATCCTGTATAATCCAATCACAACCCGTGCACTATAATTTCTAGACTCATGGCCTCCCAGCAAATCAATACCTTTCAAAAGCAGAAGCTTACCTAGGATCTTGCAGACATTGTCACAATTCTGAGAGATCTCGTTCAGCCATCTCTTGACATTTACAAAGGATTCTGGATTTGTGACATCATATACAATAATCACACCATGAGTGTTCCTGTAGTACCTATGTGAGCAGGGAAAAAAAAATAAATAAATTGATCACAAATGAATGAGGATGTGAGGCAGACAACAGTGTTAAAGTCTGTTTAGAAAAAGCATTAAAACAATATGTACTCCTAGGCTTGGCCATCGAGTGCAGGCTTACAGCACCCATTTTCAGGCTGCAGGTTTAAAGTCAAAAATTTATTTGTTGCTTTGATTTGGATCAAACCACTTTGTGGGAGGAACAACCTAGTATTGGCCTTAACCAAAGTACGACCAGAAACATCTGAACAAAATACTTGTCTCTTTGATAGTTTTCCGTCCTTAATACCGTTGCTCACTATGTAAAGACAGCTGGATATCACAAAGCATGCAAAGAGTAACACAGTAAGAATGGCTAATCATACGCATCCTAAGAAATGTTGCGTTCTAGTCCATGCCAGAGGTTTGGCTACAACACAAATGAAGCTGAAATCTATAGCACTTCATCCAGATAGTGTAATCATATCCTGTAATTCCTAACTACTACCCACTCCTTGGAAAACCATGAAAAACATTTCTTCCATAAGATACAATGACTAGGAAATGCATATTTAGTCCTACTCGCAATAGAAAATGACAATTTACAATTCTTTTCCTTCTCGTTATTCTTCATCAGATAATCTGTTAAATACAATCTCTAAGATTTTTTTTTTTAAGAATTTGTAAAAGGAGCCAAGAGTGATTACGTGGACGTGATGGTCCGAAACCTCTCCTGGCCAGCCGTGTCCCATATCTGCAGCTTGACTCTCTCCCCATCAATGTCAACTGTGCGGATCTTGAAGTCCACTCCTATCGTGGTGATGTAGCTGCCTGGATCAGACAAACATCATTAGAACTGCAGGAAGTATTCCGCTTAAAGATACCTACTTTTAACCAGAAGGCAGCTCAAGTCCCAGCAGAGGACCCTTACGATAGCACTCTTAAAAACAGACTCAGCAACCCATACATCATAAGAAAAAGTAACAACAGCTAAAAACAGACTGGAACATCCAAGTCACCTGAGAAAGTGTTATCAGCAAATCGTAGTAAGAGGCTGCTTTTCCCCACATCTGAAAAAGAAACAGCAATAGGAAATGAAGAGAAGAAAAATCCACAATCAATACTTCCCTGGTCACCATCTAGGCCATAGGGTGCTAGAGGAATTCTACAGTTTCCTTTTCATTTAAAAATTTCACCATAGGCTTTCTGAGCAAAAACCACTGGGTAAATGTTTATATACACGTTAGCTAAAAATTAAAGGACATACATGCAAATAATGCAGTTACTAAGATACTGCTGAGTAAAATTAAACGATTTCACAGTTTTGGTGGAATGAAGCGTTCAGTGCATTTTAACTACCGAATTTTGGTTACCCGAGTACCTGATGGAAAACCAGAGAAAACAAGTAAAACAAGCAAACTCTACACATACAAAGCAGATGTGAGACTGACACCTCCAAACATGAAGGTTTGGACCCTACCACCCACTGAGCCACCATGCACCCACTCGTCTTCCAAATTTAGCAGACCAAATAATGAAAACTTTAACCCGTTGAACACCAGTTACGAGTACGTCACATGAAGGGTCTGCATGTCTTTGGAGATTAGAGGTGTATTGGAAATACTAACTGGAGTCTCCAATGATGAGCAACTTGAAAAGATGGTTGTAGTCCTTGGCTGCCATTCTCACATATCAAAGACAGTCCATCCAAAGAGAGGAATTCCAGTTGTGTATAATCCCAAATATTGTTCCCAGACCTCCAGTTCAGATTATTTAAATCTACTGACCAGTGTTAAAAATATGCCACTTTTGCATAGTGCTGCGAATTGTCCATTTTTCTGCTCCTATATTTTTTGTGCTCTCCCAACGTGCTGTTATGAAGCTTTCGTTCCTGTTTTCAGAGTACTTCTCGTGCTTTTTCACCACATAACCCTAAACTTCCTGCATTGCTTTTCCCAATTTCAGCAAGACAGACAAACAAACATTCCAGTTACTAGTCAAGTCTGATCCATTAAGATGGATGCGCTGCTTATTCCAGTTACGGTCACCAGTAACATGTCCAACAAACCATCCTAAATCCAGTCTTCGGTTCCCAGTTCACATTAATCATCCAGGCTTCTGTTTTTAGCCACAATATGTTTTGCACATAACAACTTAACTATACAAGCGTTTGTATCGACATGCGTCTTTCATTCCAAAACATTTTTTTAAGAGTGCATTTTAACTTTGCGGAAGCTATTGTACGTGAAAGTCTAATCTCTTGGGGCTCTCCTTTGTTTGTTCTTTGCTTGCTCTCCGTCGTTTGACTTCAATCATCCTACAATCTCTGGAATGCTCACAATCTCCGCAACCCTGACAATAACATGCACGTCTTAACGGGCTCCTTGTTTTCTTCCTTTCCAGTTCACAAGTCGTTAGTGTCTTGCGCCTTAGAGGTTCCTTTCCAGTTCACAAGTCGTTAACGTCTCCAAGGTTCTTCTTCCGCTCGATCAGCCCGTCGAGTCCTCACTTCTGCGTTTAGCCTGTAAGGTCATCCTGAACAAGGAGGAGAAAGCTGATGTTAGCATGCATCATACATGGTCTGCTTCTCAGCCATTAACCACGGCAGGCAGGTGGAACAGATATCAGCACATGTGTACCGCAGGGACCAGGCCATCACTGGATCACACCAGAAAGGCAGATATTAAGTAACGGATCCTATTGGCAACATGAAATCATTCGGACAAATCTGGGTAACAACTACAAGCAAAAACTGCCATCTTGCTAGTGCGCAAAGTTAACGTAATTCTTGGAAAACTTTACGAAAACACGCCACGCAACTTCATATGGATCTGGCAGAACAATACACGCATTTTCCTGCCTGCTGGCAAGTTCAACAACAAACCACTGACGTGGGAACCGAGCCGCTGAGTATTTACCGTGGGGACTGAAAACACGACAGGCGGGACACTTTGTATCCTCTCTCTAGACGTAACATGGTGCATGTCGCCGTCCGGAGGAGAAGAGGAAGAGAAAGAGAAACCCTCACCATGCGGGAGCGGCCTTCAGGAAAGTTCGGGGTCCGGGAATGCCGAGTCACTCGCCCTGTAGGACTACCACAGCCTACCGGCCTGCCTTCCTCCCTCTTCCCCCCTCAAAGCCCTTCCTGAGTCAGGCTTTTCTCTCTACACCGCGGTCCAGCTGACCACTCCTCTTCCTCTCCCTTTGTTTTCCCTTATTAGTCACACTCGCCACAATCTCTAAGCATTTTTCTTTTTTTTTTTTTAAATATCGTTTCATTTCTGCCCGGACTCTTCTCGCATTTACTTGCACTTTGTCTTCCTTGGTAATTTATTATAAAAAAGGAAAATGTAGATAGAATTTCCTGCTTCACCCCAGCAAACAGGGAGACGTTCCCACAACTGTCAATAACGTCCTCATTAGGTTCTTAAAAGGTTTGGTTGCAACGTTATATTACTAACGTTCCTCTAACGTTCTTAAAACGTGAATCGGGGAACTTCACCAAAAAAGACCGTCGCAGGAACGCTTTTAAAACGTTAAAACCCCCAAAAAACGTTCCTGGAAACGTCCACAAAACTGGTCAAAACCGTTCTTAGAACCTAAAAACAACGTTTTAGAAACGTTCTTATATCCTAAAATTGTTAGCTGGGACTTTACTACATCTTATTACTTCTCGACACCACAGTACTAAATAAACAATAATAAAAAATAAGACATAACTGGTTAACGTCTTAAAGAAAGGTAAATAGTAAGCAAATGTTATTATTATTATTATTATTATTATTATTACAACCAGATTCTTCAAAAAGCATTCCTTGGCATAAAATGCCATAAATTACCCCAAAACTTAGGTGGACTGTCCAGTTTCAGGCAATAATAGCCTATCTCTGCTGTACTGTATGCTCTTCAGAGCAGCTGCGTAAATTGCTTTTTATACACATTTTACATGTGGTCTTCGCAAAATTCTCATTTGTTGTGTTAAGGCAAATCTGCTTTCGTTTTTTCCCCACCAGTGGTCAACAACAGAACTGTAGGCATAATTTCATTTCCTTTTTTCCCAACATTTATTTGTAAAATAATTCCAAGAAGTTTATTGCAGAAACTGATACGGAAACAAAAAAAAAACTCAAAATGCATCTATGAAATTGTTCTCTGCGTGGTATGTTATAAAAGATTGTTTTTTATGTCTGGAGAATATGTGATGTAATATATATTTTTCAGTGGTCTGTCATACTTTCATAAACCTACTGAGTCTCACAAAAAAAAATCCATATGGTATTGTGTTTAGTTTATATTTATCATTTACTTGACCTCAGGAAAATAGTTTGACTTTTTTACTCATTTGTCAACAATATTTTATACTTTATGTTCAGTACTGATTCCCTAAGTCATAGTTAACATATTTGTCCTCCTGACATACAACTACTCTGAAATATATGCTTGTCTATACATAATTATGTTTTCTGATTCCTTGATTTTTTTTGCATAACAGAAAGTAGGAACAATATTCACATATATTTAGTCAGACATTATTGGAACTACACCTGTATATGACACCAGAGATTGCAGTGTTTGATCTTCAAATTATATTTGACAAAAACAACAAATAGTTAATTGTAGTTAGCACGATAAGCCAATGCGTGGTGAGAGTCGTGGAGGCTGCATCTCTAAAACAGCTGCATCCATCTCGAGGAGGCTCTTTGGGACATTCCATCCAATCAACTGCTATAGATTTGGAAATGATTCTTTCACGGTCCATTTCCCCATTCTTTAGGATCCAGTAGGAGTTCCCCTTGAAGAAATAAAGATCTCCTAAGACGTGAGGAGGGAAAAGAGCCTGAAGATTAGGGTTACTGTTATGAAAAGCATGCAGTTATAAGAAACAGGAAGCAGATGGTCAGCAGTCAGGCGTCTTTGAGCATTTTGTGAATTCGCAAACTTTCACTTTCAACCCCAGTTCTCGTGGTGTTTTTCTTTTTTTTAATTTCTTTGCTAAACTTAATGTTCCCTTATAGTCATAAAGTGTCCCTCCACATATGGCAGTAGATTTAAATATAACCATCCACATTTAAAACAGAAGCTATGCAAAAGAAGTCTTACTATTGTGAGCTCTGTTGTAGTGTCAGGTTTCAAGTTTATATATTATATACAGATAACAATGGAACGTCATCACCAGAAATGAAACTCTCGGACTCAGAGTGTCATGTTGTTTTAAGCAATATCACTTCACTACATTGTGGCTGAGAGGACTAATGTGCTCTCTATGTTATGTTTATAAAATGGTAGGACAGTAAATGTTTGTCACCTTTCTGTACATTTAACGGTGCTAATATGAAACGAGCATCACATGAATGACTGCAAGCTATAGGCCACAGTAAAATAGTGAACTACACCGTTATTAAAATCTTTGTTCTTTGTCCGAACATCACACTGACCACAGGGGGTGTCGTGTTTTCATATTGTAACGTACCTTCGCCCCAGCTTATGATGTCATCAGGGTCAGAGGGCAATCCTTTCCACAAGGTGGCACTACGGGGGTACTCTGCATCCAGATTGTGCCCGATGGGCATTTCATCATCGAACCTCCAAAACTCCCCGTTACTGAATAAGTATGTCTTCCCATTGTGTGCCCACACAAATGCTGCTTCCACTCTCTGTACACCTCTCCCATCAGATCCTTGCATACGCCATTCAGACAGTGAGCGCGGGTAACCGGGCAGAGACTGGGTGTCTTTAAAAACCCAGTACTGATTCCCTGTACATGCAGAGGCGTGGAGAGAAAGACAGAAAGCGTCTAAGTGGTATATTCACAAACACGAGGTGCAGATTCACACCGGCATTCACAGAACGCTGCTGTCTCACCTATGAAGAAGACGATGCGACTGTCACTGAGCCTCTCGTATACGGCGTCGATTTTGTTGGTTTCCGGTGGAAGACCGATCCAGAAGTTTTTTATCAGTGCAGGAGTGAAAGAGACTAGAGAGCCGGACCTCTGAATCCGCCAAAAATGAGGACCTAAAAGGCAGTCGAAATGAATAATGCTGGCTAACACAGCAAACACAGCAAAACATATTAAAGTGCCATCCATGTGAACGGCTACACATCAATTTAAAAGTTTTACATTCACAAAGGTTAGATTGGCGTCGGTCTTACTCACCTTTGAAGAAGAAAATATCTCCTCTTATATTGGCCACAGCATCAAAGCTCCCCTTACAACGATCTGGAAGGGACGGGTCTGGGCTAAGGAAGGAAGATATGGACAGAGGACAACAGGTCAGTCTTTGACATACCAGTCCAAAACACAGGCACAAAACCACAGCACAAATAGACTCAAGTCTCTTATAGGCTTGATAATGGCTTACAATGTTTCCAAGATTCTTCTTATAACAAGCATTGAAGTTCTTGACTTTTGAGCTGAGAACTTAGTGATTACATGTCATGAAGGTGCCACATGCTGTGGAAACTTTGGTCTGGTATAAATACTGCTAATACCGCTCACCGCTGTGTTGCTCTTGGTGGAGCAGGACTGGGCTGGCGGGGAGGAACAGGAATCGGAGGAATTGTGGGATGAGGTGGGATGTGGCTACTCCTCACCCCTTTGAGGAGCAACAGAGAAATATTACGCATATTGTTTGATTGTGACATTTATGAGACAAAGTATGAGGAATGTGTGATTAATAAAAATGGATAACAAAAGACGCTGGGTAACAAACAGACCCTTCCCATGTGAGGAGCCCCCTCACCATATATGGCCTGGATTCCCAGCGTGTCATCCCTTAGAAGGCTGTAATTATGAATGTTTTTCACTGCTCCTTGGTAGTAAGGCCTCATAATGGAGAAATCAGCAGATGAATGCGAGAGCCCTAAAGCATGGCCAAACTCATGGACAGCCACTGTGAAGAGGTCAGTGCTGTCATCGTCCCCTGAAAGATAGTCACGTACGTGAATTGGGAATGTTCTAAAGGCATTGTTTAAATATACTGGACATTATTGCTACGTTATATATGCTCACATTGATTGCTAATCAGTGTGGCATTAGGTGTAAAATACGAATTGTTCGCAAGCCAAAAACAGGAGATGCCTGCTCAGTATAGGTTAATCAATATATAACATATATATTTTCACCATTTTACTCAGACTTTATCATGTTATACTTTTTAGCATAAGTACATTATAGGTTATACATTGAAATGCCATTCAGCAATAACTATTTGGAAATTTCAACATATGCAGTTTTATGCTATGATCTCACCAAATTACATGTAAATGGCTGCAAGATGAACTTTTACAAGTGAGAGACAAAAGATGGAACAGCCAAAAAGATGCTGACTCTTTAAGAAATACTCACTATGAATACACACAGATATGAGCTCATGTGTATTTTAAGGTTTATGTATAATGTTTAAGTTTATGTATAATTTCGTTGTACTCGTTACAATGACAATAAAGATATTCTGATTCTGATTCTGAATTCTGTAATATATTTTTGCCACTCCAACATGCTAATCCAATGTAAAGACATGAAAAAAATAAGTCCGTACCCCCATAGCTCCAGATTTCGTCATCATCAAAGTGTGTGTCTCCTGCGATTTCATGACTTGAAGGGAAGAACGCATGGGCTAGGGTCCCTCCTTTACCATCGAATGGGTACCCGTCCTGATGAAAACCGCTGCCAAATGACACCCTAATGTCCCCTCCCCCTTCCAATCCTTCATTAGATTTCCAAAGGTGAAAGTTCAGAGGGATGACATCACTCCATACTTTCAAGGCATGCTGCAGGATTGACTGCACTACCTCAGGTCTAAGTAGACCAGCTTTTGATGGCTGAGACGGGTAACTGTGGAGACTGAATCGGGGTAATTGTGGTGAAACAGCAGCAATGGCGCATGGGGCAATTTTTCACAGGTACAACGTTACAGTAACTCAACACAGGGCTGTATTGTTATTTTACTTGTATTTTGAAGATAAGAATATCAGAATAGGCACAAGCAGACACCAGCTGATGTGGGATTACGCGAGATGCCTGTATTACAAAAGGCATCCGAAAGACGATACTATTGTCTTGTTCTCGTGAAATTATTTATGCTTTACAGACCTCCAAGTGAGGTCAGACTTATGCCAATGTGACCCCGATAAAACGTATCTTTTTCGCCTCCTCTTCCTTAGTTTGTCTTCGGCTCTCACTATGTCAGGGAGGGAGCAACGCGGTGTAGACATAAGTCGAATCGTGTCTGCATCTGGGACAGGGATGTTTGCAATGAAGGACGTGTCAGTAACGATGTCATTTGCTGACAATCTGCATTAGCATCTATTTTTCAAGCAACATAAAGGAATTTCAGCTGAAACTTGTGTTCTTCAAACAAAACAAAGCAATGATATGTTTAATATTAAGAATTAATAGAGAAAAGAGAAGAGAATGAAATGAGACATCAGGTACACCAGTGGTCCTCAAAGTGGGGACTGCGGACCCCTGGGGGTCCATGACACATAGCAAGGGAATCCACAGAATAACTGAGAGTTCAAAGCATTTTGTGATAATAAATGATTTGTTTCATGTTCCCTGTAGAGGGGGTCTATATTTTTTTCTGATTTCTAAGAGTCCCTGGTCTGAAAAAATCTGAGAACCCCTGATGTACACATCTTGGTGTACTCATCAAGAATGGCATAGATGGGGAAAGGGAGCCAAGTAGTCACATGTTGGTCACACAGTTGAGAACGTGAGGATACACTCAAATTACCCAGTTTTCCAGTCACTTTCAGTCCAGCAAAGCTCTGCATCTCCTTCAATGCCTTCTCAATTGCCTCTCTGGTCTGAAGCATCCCTGAATGGGGATCTGGAGGGGGCAAGTACCCATACCGACTAAGCCAATCCTGAAAAGCAAGATTTTGGATCATCAAATCACCATACAGGGGTAAAAGTAAGTGTCTCAACCTGGGAGAATATCTGATTTCCTGTATTTTAACTGAAAATAGCTACAATATTCTTCCAAATCCAAACAACAAAGAATCAAACAAAAGGAGGTGTGAGGCAGCAGTACTGACCAATAAGCTGCTTTAACAATCAACCCAGGAGGTGGGAGGCAGCAGTACTGACAAATTAGCTGCCAGCCCTGCCCCTCCCCCCACACTTGTCCACAACATAGTGAGTATAATTTGAAACTGTCTGTCTAATGAGTAATATAGTCCATGTTTGAGTAAAAACTGTTAGGTGTTGGCTAACTGCTGAAACTTCAGCCATTAACTTCTACAAATATCGAGAGACAAGTTGTAGTCTAGTTCAGTTAAAAAAAACTACCTGCAGAATTCCATTTACAATGTCCCAAATTGAATAATGCGACAACATAGATTGCTTCGATCAGGAATGAGGTATGCTGTGCTGCCACGTAGTTATGTGTAGTATCTGGTTCTCTGCTTGCACACATGGGTTCATAAATTGGCTTCACGTAGGCACTGTTGCTTCATGCATTCAAAATTTTGAGTTCATTTCTCTGGTTGTGTGTGTCTTGAAAAGATTATTATTCAATTATTCAATTCAGATTTTATTAGATTAGTTAGCGGTGCCTTCTAGAGGAATTAGCTCATGGTGGCTTGGTGGGTAGCTTTGCACTTCCAGAGCTATGGGTTTGAATCCCACCCCCACTGTGTATTTGTGGAGATTGCATGTTCTTCCCATGTGTGCCCAGGTAATCCAGTTTTTTCATGCAGTCATAAACATGCGGGGCAGGCAAACTGCTACCTGTAGATTAACAACAGCGGATGAGTGTGTGTCCTTCAATGGGTTGGCACCCCATCCAGGGTTCCCTACCTTGTGCCTTGGGTATCCTGAAATAGGATCCAGGCCCACAGACACTCTGCACTGTACGAGTGTTTACGGAAGAGAGATGATGAATGTTCGGAACTTTGAGTGTGAGCAGATGCCCTATGTTCAGGGATTGTGGTAATACTGAGAATTTTTGTCACTGATTTCCACGCCCTTGTGCATTGTGCTCAATAAGATCACATTTTTGTCTTTTTTTTTTTGGACGGAGTGCAACAAGCGTTGTTATTTCAGTAAATGCACATTGATATGATTTACCGTATCTGTCAGTCACTGTAAGGAGAGCAAGTGTGAACAGTGGCTAGTTTTTTTGTACTGTACTCACCATGGTCGAGTTTCTCCAAAATTCTGCAGCAAAGTTGTAAGAAGTTAAAATATTCTTACAGGTATTATGTACTTTAAGGCCTTTTGTCAAATCCTTCACTACCCACGTCTCCCCAACTGATGTAGTTGTGTATGCACATCAGTTCCTGGCAAAACTAGAGTGAGCCTCTTGTGCAATATTTCCTGACTGCACAGCATGTATTACCTAAATGAATATCTTCCTCTAATAGTGACCAGCCTTTGACCTCAGGCATGGCTAGAATATCATAAACAACTGAAGTGTTGTTTTCTCTGCACTATTGGACATCTACGTCTTGTCTTTATTGATTTATACTGTTGGTTGTTCTTCGTACTGGGTGTAACTGAACGAGTATAAGTTACACATGGACAATAGAAAGTCTTCAGTCATAACCTTTGAAGCAGACGGAACGATACACTGGAACAGAGTGAACATACAGTACGTGCCTTCAAAATGAGTTCAGTGCGAAAAGAGAAACAGATATTCAGTGTGTATAGCTAATAGACTAGAGGTCTGCTTTTTTTAGTAGGCAAGGTAAATTGCATAAATTACTTATTGGCTCCCCATTTTGGGTTATCATATGCAGAATGAAACCAAAGCAGTTTTGATTTTGTTCCTTTGCGGCAATCAGAAAGGTGTGTGTCGCAGTAGGGCTGTGCTGTTCTAAAGTAACGGTTAGTCTTGTGGTTAGCGTACTAAGAAAGGCCACCAGGTACATTATGCGAAAAAAACGGCACTCCACAAACTGAAAATACCCGCTAAATTTTATCCATCGAGCCGCATATTCCAACGTCTTATCATGGTGAGGGTCACGGGATATACCATGTATACTTAAACGTATTTGAAAATGTAATACATTTTTACATTACATATATTCTATACTCCGTATTTTCTAACTTAGCATCAGTATGTTCATTCTGTGACATTTTGTTCCTTGAGGACAGGCAACCTGCTGGAAGGTACAACTCAAGAGAGGTGAAATTTCGGGTGACGGCTTCCCATGCATTACACGTACATTCAGGTTAAAAGTGGGCATAATGAGCTGCCACAAAGTTACAGATTTTGTTTCATCTTTCAGCGTTGCGTTTTAAAATGTACACAAATGTTAATGAAGCTGGTATACTCACCACTCCCTGGGAATACCGGTTCACCGCTGGAGCGGCGAATCCAGCAGAGATGACCATCACATATGTTAATATTTTATATCGTGTGCCGGCAGTAGAGTCCATATTCTGTAACGCATACCAGTAATGCTTCCTCTTTCAATCAAATGAACTGTTTAAGTAACTGCTTTTGGTGTGGGTGTGTTCATGTCGAGTTTCAAAGGAGGCTTCAGTGTTCAGTGTTTCCTGCGATGCCCGCATCCCGCATCTTTGACCAGGATAAGGGAATATGGATGGATGGATGGATGGATGGAAAAACTTGTGACCATAATACAAAACAAAATGGTCTAATTATTTGTAATAAGAAATCAAATGAGTAAATAAAGATTTAAAAAGATATATATCCATACGTCTTCCAGGTTGGTGTCATGGAAATATATATAAATATAATAATGTAGATTTTTTGTGAAGCACCCTGCAGAGATGCCCCATCAGGCTTTACATTTACACCGTATTTTCAAACAGTTTGATGCACATTAAAATCGTGAGAACTGAACTCGAAAATGTGAAATAGTTCAGGTGTCTTAAAGCATTTAAGTGCACTAAACTAGCTGGGAAATTTTGATTTTAAGTGACTTGTAAACAAATAAGGGCACTTAACCATTTTATTTAACTTTCTAATAACGTCTGACGTAATACGCTTGTGTACAAGTATTAAGTATTATGTTGTTATGTGTTGAAAGCAACTTTTATAGAAGAAAATACTTAAGTGCACTACTAAAGAGTGACCCATAACATAATTAAAACGCTGCTTCTACTCATATAGCGCATCACATACAATATCAGAAAGAGCTTCAAAGAAGAAAAAAAAACTCACAGATCATTCTCACACAGGATATTTTTGTGTTATGACACTTGAGTATATCAATGGAAAAAGCATTCACCTGAGCAGTGTAAAAACAGCACATACATCGTCCACAGAATGCGTTCAGTACTGTGTTCAAAATACACTGTGGCAATCGACACAAGACACAGGAGTGACAAACGAGCGTTTACTCAATTCTCAGATACACTGTAAGCAACCCCTGTTTTCAGCAGCACCCTCATGAGCCGCCGGCTCTGTCACACATGGCATCAATAAGCAGGCTGTACAAACTATTACACTCACATTGTGGATCACAACACTGCTAGACGCACATCATCACGATTGTCAAAAACTATTTCAAGGGACATCAAAAAGGAACCCCCCCCCCCCCACCCCCCACACCCACCCACCCACACACCCCCCCCCCCTCCACTACCCTCCCCACCCCACTCCACCCTCCTCGAATAACCCAATCCGATTAATAA
>JAACJT020000075.1:23144158-23202271 GCA_009936485.2 Gymnarchus niloticus
ACCCACACCATAACGATTGTCAAAAACTATTTCAAGGGACACCAAAAAGGACCCCCCCCCCCCCACACACACACACACACACACACACACACACACACACACACACACAAGCTAGTTACACTATGGTGGGAACCCAATTCATATCGGCGATAGGAAGTCAATTGTCATACTAAAAATAGATAATCATACCAAATGAAATCAATCATTTGAAAAGCTCCAAGGCTTTTTCACAAATCGTATGTGAATTGACAGTTTCGATTGTATAAAAATCTAACTCGACACGCCGCAGTTGCTCTGTTTGAAGGGAGAAGTGTAATACCATGTCTTACCATGCAGTGTCACTTAATCCTGGCCTCCAGGACGCCTAAATGAAGACCATACAAGGCTGTCGTGTAATAATTAAGCTGAAATTACCTACAGTTAGATGGCTGGCAGGTAATCTGGCTAGGGCTAGGGGCTTGCTGTGATACCGAAATTTATTCAGCTTAATGGGTTTGCTAACATTTTATGAGCGCAAAATAATGTGCTGCATACACCAATTTCTAATAAAAGTTAATAAACTCGGACGCAAAAAAAAAACAAAAAAAAACACTAAAACAAAAAAATCAAGAGCAAAAAAACTCAGACGAAAAAAAAAATCAAGAGCAAAAAAAACTTGCATTTATATATTTGCTTATATATATATATATGCAAATTATATTTTTATTTTGACACTCAACATTTTGTTGCAGTTTTCAAAATTTTGTTGAAATAATTTTCTCAGAAAATGAACTCCATAGTGGGCCGATGTCCATAAAGGGCTTCTTTCATGTTACATGGCCACCCTCCAGCTTCGCACTTCCTAAAATCGTGCCTCAGGGCTCATAAACTCAGCTCGTCAGCTGCTTTCACACGCTTCAGTGCGTGACGTGCCGAGTTACGTCTTATTCTAAATCCGTAGGCGAATCGAGCACTAAGCCTTTCATTTAGACCCAGCGGAATTACAGATAAAGTAATTTTACCCATGTGGGTTGCATGAGATGATTTAAAATTTCATACCTTATTACTTGTGGCGATGCATACTGACCATAACACCTGTCTTTCTTAAATACATGTATGACACTAACTCACAGCTTCTACGGTGGGCTCTTCTTGCTCACAGTTTCCATTTCAACACCTTAAACATAAAGGGAAATGAAAACCTCCTGACTCACGCCGTACAATCTGTCTATAGCGATCCGTAATCCGCAATAAAGTTTGCTTCCGGTTCTTGTTTTGACTTTGGCAAAGAGACCACCAATATCTATACGGTACATATGGAGGAACAGTCCCCCAGAAGAATCAATGAGAATAAAGGACAATGAATCTTATCCCACAACAGGACATATTATTCTCTGCACTGTGTACTCGATCCCTTGTCCCCAGTCTCACTGCTCACTGCCAATATACACTACCCTGTTAGTCTTCCTGTACAGTACAGTATAGGCATATTTGGATGCATCAGAATTTGATAAAACATATTCAGTGGAAGCCATTTTTTAACTCATCTTCAGTAAGCATCTATACTCTGTCTTCTTTCTATCATATGTAGACCTTAACATTGTCCGATTGTTCAAATCAACTCAATGATCATTCAATGTCAGCCTGAAACTTTAACATCCTTCCCTTCCTCCAATGAATATCAGACATGGTCTACTGAGCAATGCCGTATTGATCAAAAACTGTTGACATCATAGCTCCCATTAATTCAACTCAGCAAAGGAATTTCCCTGAAGCACTTCACTATTTGGAAGACACAATTAATTCAAACAATGAGCAAATAACACAATGGATAAGCACTGAGCATTGGTCATGTGTGAGGATTGCTTTGATTGGCTGACAGATTAAATATCTTCTCTTTTACACCAGATGAACTTCAGACCCTCTCCTGTCTTATGGTAATTCCATTATCAATTATATCATTATATATTCCCAGATCTGACGGGTTTCAGATTTAGCTGCATACAGGTGTTCTAGGAGGTCATGACTATAAGTGATGTAATAATTTTTTATAGCTGGGCAGTATTTAGCTCAGTGGGTCATGGGGGTTGTGTCCATTTCTGGAAGGTCATGAGCTTGAATCCTTTTGGCTGGCAGAGTAATCACATCATTGCTGGGCTTGAGGGCAAGGCTCACAGCCCCGACTGCTCTAGGGATGCTGGTTGTTGGCTGACCCTGATCCTAGAATATGATCTCACCTGTATAAAGGTGTTAGTCTGTGTCTCTCACAGAGAGCAAAATGAGGTATGTAAAAATACAACTCCCCAACGGGGGTGAATAGACTTTAATTAAATTGGCTTTGCTGTTTTAGCTGGAACCAGTGCAATCTGGAAATTAGGGTTCTTACTGAGCAGTAGGCCACTCAAGACTTCAATCATTGGACCTTCTGTGTTTTCCCCCATGCTGACACCAAATCAGTTGTCTTCTGTTCCTCCCCATCATTTTGTCAGACTGTTATGGGATGGACACTGACCACTAACATTTCATTTATTGACTGTTATAGTAGGACGCAGCAGCATGTACAGGGCAGGTGAAATGGGACACGATCAGTCAAGGCTGCATGGTCCGGGGAGATGGTCACTCCTCTTGGCAGGTGACGGTCTCCCTTGCTGACATCACTCCCTATCCATCCCACAATGGTTTGTCCTGTGTTGGATCATTTTCTCCCTGGCTTGAGCCTGCTCCTTCATAACCTGTGAGGCTATTTTCCAAGTGGTGCCAGCTGTAGCTCCTCCAACATTCCACCCTGGTTGTGTGGAATGTAGGGCCTGATTAAAGGCAGAGCCATAGGCTCTGGCACTGAAGATCGGGCGATCAGGGGGCATGGCACCCCCAGATCGTCACACAGACCCATATCTTCTCCCATTACCAAGCAAAGTCCCAGCGTCTTTCTTCCATCTCTGTATCACACAGTTCTTTTTGCAGTTCCAGCCAGTGTAGTCCAGCAACAGGTTGTTTTTCCTGTTGGGCTCGTGGACTTTCTGTCTGATATTATCTACCTATACACGGTGTGTTTTTTTTTTTAGCCACTCTTTTCCTTATGGCAATTATCGCTAATCACATGCAGTAGATGGACCAAATTGACATTCAAACATGGCTTTGAGCTTTAAGGTCCACGTTGAGCTATTAACCAACTCTGTCACATGGGAGGCCCCCTGAAATAAACACTTTAACCCCTCTGTCCGCAATGCCATTTAAATATCAAAATTTATCTTACAATTCCAGGCAACGTTGTAGCTGCTAACCACCCTCGCCCTGAAAAGCAGTTAGAAAGAAATGAGTCAACAGGAAGTCGTGATCTTCTTTTTGAAAAAAGGATGAAGGACCACACACCACATCCACGTCCTCTGGTTTTTATATATGACATAGTTCTTTGTTGCTATGGAATCAAACATTTAACATCTACACTAGAAACCTGGGTAGGGGTCTATTTTTGCAAAAGGATATACTGAGAAAGTTTTGATTTGCATTTTATTCACTATTTTAACTTCTGTGGACAACATAAAACGTAATTGCATACGTGGTGAATTTATACCCACTGATTTTAAAACTCGAAACAATTTAACACTTCAACAGTTTTTGAGACATATCAGTTCATATTTAATTGGATTTAGAACTATGAAATCTGCTCAGTGTAGCAGTACACTAACATGAAAATATCACAGCACAGATGTCCGTTTAATACAGGATGTAGAACCTACAGTACAAGGTTAGTAACCGCATAGCAGCCTCAGTTCAGAAGCCATTTTAGCTTCAAATGTTGGGGATAAAAAATTTTTTCCATAGATATTTTTATAGGTCTCGTAGATAATGGGAACTGATCAATATGTAAAGGAGGAAACAAGGGTACAAATTTTCTATTTTTGCAGCATGACGTGATTTGTAACAAGTAGGAGAATAAAGCCTCCATTATGTACGTGAATGTGTACTAGTGAAGTAACCGAATATTGAGTGAAAGTTGGTATCTCAGTTTAATGCCTTCTCCATACACCATGGCAACATGAAAACATTTTTGAAATTACTTTTTTGTTGTTTCCAGGTTCTTTTCAAGTCCACTGTGCGTGTCAAAGAGGCAGACTGAACAAAATTCATACTCACCCATGCATGTATCATTTCATCATTTTCACACACTGACAAACTACACTTACAGTGAGTTTCAAGTCGACTTGCCTGTCCCATCGCTATTAAAGTCGTTCTCAGAGCCTCCCTCTCTGACACGTGTAGAAAGAGGAAGAGGCATAAAGGGTGGGAGCAGAACGATCTTCACCTTATTAGACCCATGTCTATTTCAACATTACTTTGTAGCATTTTAATAATGCAATGAAGGTAAGTCATTTTTCTGATACAGTTACTATTGGAGAGATTGTGAAACTAAATAGCGAAACTGTAGATTGTGAAATGAAAACGGTCTCTCCTCAGTAATTTAGATTAAAGCTAGAGAGAAGAAAGTTTCAAAAATAGTTAAATATGATCTATATTTAATTTCTTTGTGCACTTTTTAACAAGTTTTACCAGATTTGCTCTGGTTATCTCAAGTGGCTTGGAAATTGCTTACTACAGCAATATTCTGCGGCGTTTTTCAATGCACTTTAAATCAGGACAGCTGTGAAGACCATCCTCTTGTTCTTCAATCACTTTTGATAAATTGATTCAGTGAGTTTGAAGAGTTTAGTAGCTTGAAGCGAGGTGTCCTTTCTACAGTCTGCAGGCGATGAAGCCCCTATCATATAAGTACATATTCACAGTTAATTCAGGAACTTTGCTGAAAAAAAATCACACAAAACCTTGAGATACTTTAGTTTTGGCTGAGGCTTTTCTGCAGCAGAGATACATATGATATACTGGTGAGATATGCCATATAGCAAAATACCATCTGTTTTTTTCTGCCTCTGTAGACAGAAATCGGTAGTTCTTTCATAGTTATGCTTGTTTCTGACAAATGCCTTCCATATTCAGATCCTCTTTTTGAATAAATGACCTCATTTAGCCAAACTGTGGTATGACGTTAATTTCAGTGTCAGCACAGCCTTCTGAAACAACATGTATGATTAAAGACTTTTGAATACAGACAGTCTGTGACAGAAGTGATGTTTTTTTAGAGAGTGTTTATGTATTACATGTACTGTATATAAAATAGTGCAATTTCTTTAAAATAGGCAACATCTGACATTTTTTCTGCATTGTTTTGTCCTGTCTACATTTTGGTTTTGCATATGCATGATGGTAACACATTAGAGAACCTGGTGATATTTAAGGTTCTGTCTTCAGGTCAAGTGAAGACTTCTCTGCTCGTTCTCTCAGCAGGACACCGAGAAGCTTCCCGAAAAGAAGATCAAAGACACTTCCAAGCTAACGTGTCTGAGGAAAGAGCAGCATTGCAAACAGTGTGACCTGGACTAATATGGAATTTTTAAAACATATCTAAAAGAAAATCACAATGGCCAAAACAATCTTTGGATGAACTACCAGTCAAAACTTTATTTTAGACATCTAACTTACAGCAGCCTGATGTAAAAGTCAAAAAAATGGAAGCTGCTTAAAACTGTGGAGCAATGCGGTAAAAACTCTTAAGGACAGCGAGCCAGAAAAGGATATGCAGAATTTTTAAAATTGAAGCTGTTTCCCTCATTTCATTCTTTAAAAAAAGAACTTTTCAATTACACTCTCATGGACAAAACCCTTAAGAAATCAATAACCTGGCTCTCTGTAAAAATCATTAAAGAAGAAGTGATACTTCGCACATAATCCTCTCGGATTTGTGATTTTTGGACTTATTTGGACTGATGTGGAAGAGTGTGAACATTCAGCATTTCGGATAAACAAACCTTGGAACTTCATAGCTGTTTTCTCAAAAAATACTAGTTGAATCAGCTAGCAGAAATTATTTGCGGTATCATTTCTATAGTCAAATGTAAGACATCTTGACAAGTAACATGTTTACTACAGTGCTTGTCTTGGCAACACCCTTCCTCTTCATACAGTTTCCTCCTCTCACCGCTCAGACACTCTCACCCACATCAAAAGATTACAACATTGTACATACCCAATCAATAATCACAAAAGACATGCAGCTTTCAAGTCAGATGACCCAGCAACCAAATATGACCTTGCATCCAGCTGAAACTGCTGGCCCAACTTACCTGGAAACTTCAAACACACCTGTGTCAGAGTCAACTGCCTTTGAAACTACTGCGACATCTGTTCTTGAAACAACAGCGCTACTGTCCCCAGAAACCACTGCGTCTCCTTTTCTGGAAACTGGACCTGGTCCACAGACTAAAACTTCAGCTACTGAAACCCACCACACAACAGGGTCTATGTCAACAGTGTCTGTTCCTACGAGTATTACAACACATGGGCCTCCAGATTTTAATATATCTCATTCTCCCAATTCTTCTGTCTCCCTGGATAAGGATAGGTACACCACAGAAGTTATTGCATTTACAGAAACATACTTCACCTCTGTTGAACCCACAACTGGCACTATCCCTGTGACTCAGGGTCAATCCACTGTTTCTCTAACAAGCATATCGGAGCCTACATCTACCCGGTTACCTGTCCCTGTTTCCCTGAATGGTGCAAACTGGTTATGGGGCATAATTATCGCCTTTGCCTGTACTGTCTGTGTGGGTGGAGTATTTATCCCTCTCGTATGCATCAATCTCCGGAAAAGGAAGCGGTGTGAAAATTTTAGGTCTAGCTTAAAAAATGGAGGGAGCTATACAAGCAACAAGAGAAGATACCAAGAGAATGATGCCTGGGCCGGCCCTGTGCCTGATGGTAGAGACAAGGAACTGGACGAGGATGGAGAAGAGGAGGGCAAGGTGGAGGAGAAAAGTAAAGAGGCAGATGGAGAGGAGGTGGTGCTGACCACTTTCACGACAGAAGAGGAAGGAAAGACGGAGACGTTAAGAGAAAATCTGGGAAAGAAGGAGGCGGACAGCAGGGCAGAAGAGGTGCCTCTGTTGAATGGTGCGAAGGATGGCGGCGAAGCTGTACCACCAAAAGACCCCTTACCCTCGTCTCTCCTGCCCCCAGACTGCATTGAGGATGGATATGATGAAGATGGAGGTCATGCTTTCTGTCTGACTACGGCTGTTTGAGAATACAGGAGGGGGTTCACCTCTCAGCAAATTCAGCAAACGATAAAACGTAACTTTCATGTGTGTTTTGTCCATACCCCAAAACATGCTGTAACTTCCAAAAAAGAGATTCCTGTTACATTTTGCTCTTCTCATCAGCTATTATTTGTAGCAATAATTTCAAGACTAGACAATTTCCGCATCAAATTCATTAATATGTATATACTATATGTATGTGTATAATTCTTGGTGGTATAAAGGTGCCTTCATAAAGTCTATGATAGTATTTACTTTTTGTTTTCTCCTCAGAATTAAAAATTTCCTCAAATTTATCTGGATCCATCCATCCATCTTCTAAATACTTATTCCAGGAGATTTGTGGGAAAATTACAGTTACAGCAATGAAGTTGACTGACATGAAATCACGGCGATTGGATGAGTCAGTGCATTGCTGCCTGCATTTCATATGTGACTTCCCAAATATTGTGTACCAAAAACATCCAAGTCTTGAATAAAATGAAGTATTCAGTTGTGCCCTGTGATGGACTGGCATCCCATCCAGGGTGTACCCCAGTGTTGTGCCATCTGATGAACTGGCATCCTGTCCAGGGTGTACCCCAGCCTTGTGCCCTGTGATGTCCGGGACAGTCTCCAGACTCACTAAAACACTGTGTTGGATAAGCAGTTATGAAAGATGAATCAAATTTATTAATTTTATATTTTACAAACACGATTTTCCAGGAGTACTGCTGAATTACTTTCTTTGAAAGTATACTATAAGGCCAAAAGTATGTGGACACCTGCCTGTGCAATATCTCATTTCAAACCCATAGATAAAAATAATAGCCTGTGCTCTTCTTGAAAGGCTTAGCATTATACGTTGGAATATCATTGGTGAGATTTGCTGCCAATCAGCTATAACAGTATTAGTGAGGTTGAGTATCGATGTTGGCCAATCAGGTCCCTTTTTATTTGAGAGGTCTACCACTTCACAACTAATCTCCTGCTGTTTTTAAGTTTCCACATCAAACTCATTTTGGTTTTGCTTAGCTTTGCACTACACTACGTTGAATCTGATTGGTCAATAAAATTGATCTGGAATGGGCTTCAGACTCACTATGAGCCTGGAAACAGTGTGTAAGATACAAAGTTTCACAAGATTTCTGAACGTAAGCGAATTAAGCTTTCCAGCAAACATGCTCTACTGTTGTGTTGGGACCCTTATGCATCATACAGGAAAATTCATATATTTTTACATGCATGTTGCATTTCACATTTACTTAATCATTGCAGCAAGTTGCTTACCCTGGAGAACATCTTTACACAGATAAGGCACTGGGCAGGCTGCACATTATAAACCAGGCAAGATCATCTTGGGATGTACAGACACACACACAAATACACAGACCTAAACCTACACAATCCAGTAAACATGTACACATACACAGGTATCAAAATCACATTTGAGGCGGGGCCACAGTACTACATACTGAGTCAGGTCATTGTACAAAATCCACCATTTCAGTTTGTAAATGCTGAATCTGCATTAGTAGTTTTAGTTAAAAAAAAAACAAAACAAAACACCAGTACAATTATTGCACAACAATACAGCAGAAAAGCAAATGAAAATCAGATGTTAACGGAGAAAGTTTTCTCATTGGTTTTTCCGGTCAGTTCAAGTCAGTTCAGGAGGTATTAGTTTGTTCTGAAAGTTCTTTTAGTTTAGTCGTACTCAGGCAGATTTCCCGATTGGACTATTTTCTCCTGCAAAGGAAATGGAAAGAAAGTTATTATAAACAGCTCAATTGTTTCGTTTTTCTTTTTTACATGCTGAGGAAAAAAAACTGCATTGAGCGATATATGTTTCCTTTAAAACATATCACTGAACGTATGCTTTTAAGAGCACTGGTGACACCTTGTGGCGAAAGTTAAATTCTTGCCAACACACCACTGCTGTTTGTACACACAGCGGTGTGTCAAGTTTAAAATGTGTTGATGTCTCATTCAAGGTTACTGAAAGTTAACGAACTGTGGCAAAAAAATGCGAAACAAAGATGTGATGTTAGGCTATAAACCATGTTTGACATAAACAACAATGACGGTGGACAGTGAGAGATGGATAAGGGCCTGTAGGTACGAAATGCACACAATAAGCCGGAAGACACTCACCCAGCCACCCTGACTTTGCACCCAGGGCACGAATTTTTGCATGTACCGCTCGGCATAGCCCTGCATTCTCTGTGTGCCGTTGGCCGTCAGGATTCGCCGTGACACCTCCATTGTAACTGCCACATGAGACAGAGTGGTACTGTCAGACTGGGCCGGAGCGGGAGCTTTGCTCGCGTCGGCAAACATGTCAAGAAGCTTGGCGAACGAAGGGTAAGAGAGGCGGGTCAGCGTTGATCTCAGGAATGGGTCGGCTTCGATCTGCAAAGGCGGGACGAGAGGACTCACACAGTCAATCAGGCACAATCTGTTCTGTAATGTCCAATCAGAGTCATTAGCCATGGATAACACAGCAAGGCGTCTGCAGTAGCAGTCTGTAATACCTTCTCATTAATGGCATCTCCTTGCATTGATACAAGATCAACTAGCTGCCTCACAACAGCCTCCTTGTCATTACCTGCAGGATCAGAGACACCAAATGTTACAGTGGTAAGAAAACTGAAAAAGAAGCAATTCCACCCTAACAACACAAGAGGCGCACTAGTCACAAAGACCCTGTTTCCAGCAATGGTAAATCTCACATGTAGAGGCACTAGAGAGCCATCGTTACAGGGCAGCGCTAAAATGCCTTTGGAAAATGCAGTGTTGGTTAAAGCACAAGGCTAAGTGGGACCTGACGACTTTTCTCAGAATCTATTTGGCGAATTCATTAGAAAAACCCCTGTTTAAAATCTCTGTCATTTCGGTTTTGACTTCATACATATATTACCACATTAAATTGTACCTTCTAAGAAAAATGACAGTTATGTATGAACAAGGACTGTTAAAATCTGAATTCATTTTCTACAAGGTGTACTTTAACAGCTTAGCAATTTAACAGGTACCTTGTTCATTCAGTCCAAACTGAATCACTTTCTGGCACAGATCTCGCATAATAAAAATGAAAATAATAATTGTACACACACATTCCATTTGGGTTCCTTCCTTATAAAAACGTGTCACTACTGTCAAAGCAGGATACCTGCTGTCACATTGTGACTATCATCCACCTGGTTTCCTTTACAATGGTTTGCTTGGCAATAGTTTTCCTCCAAAATATTTCTTATAGCAGAATTTGTACTCTCCCTACAGTAGATACATTGGTTTTCTCTCCAACCAGTTTAACTTTGATATAATGAGACTCTTATCTATAGGTCACCTTTACTTAAGGGGATACAGCTCATATAAGAGGTAATAGAGGCGTTTATTACCTTTTGAGAGAGGAAAAGTTATTTTCGCTTTGTAACTGCAGTTATTGTAATTTATCATAAGCATGACTTCATTTATTTAAAGCTGACATATTGCATAAGCACCTAGCTTGATTTAAACTGACAATAAATGTAATACTGCATTTTATGGTTCAATGCTGAAAGATGCAACATTATTTGACATTTCATTTCATTTGTAGATCTATTTCATAATCCAAATAATTTTTGCAGGCTTTATGCAGCTAAAGTAGATCGCCTTGGTTCACCTGCAGAGGAGCTAGTAGGGGATCACATGTCCATTCTTTCATGATATTAACGCTAAATACACACGGTTAGCATGAATTCCCAATGAAGGTTCTCACTTTCTGTGGTAGTCACAGGTTGACTGTGTGACGAGGGCTGCGTTGGTCTGGTCACAGTGTGTTTCTGGGCAATTCTGTCCAGGGTCCCTGCAACTTCTTCATAGAACTGAGGGGAGCGAGCTGAAGGAGAGATGGGGGGAGAAGGGCAAGAAGGATCCGCTGGGGTCTTGGCCCCACGAAACGAGAGGCTACTGGGTCTCTTAGGGCGAGAGGAGTCATCATGTGGCTCTTCTTTCTTGGATGTTCTGAGTTTGCGGAGCAGCGAAGACAAAGTTTTCTTCTTCTTCTTCTTTTTGTCCTTTCTCTCCGAGTCTTCATCAGAGGAAGACGAAGACACAACCACTTCTTCCGACTGAAAATAAGTTAGTGACGTAAGTAACACTACAGCACACAGAGGTACGAAAAATACCACACCATGACGTTGACCACAAATGTCCTAAAATCAGACAAGCTGTTACAATACAAATGCCAAAAAAAAAATACAAATACATTTTAGAAATACTTCAACCAATAGCATACTTTCTGGAAACCTACTTCATGCTTCAGTAGCTTAAGCTTCAAGGAACTAGAGTGGCCACCATTCTCAGAAACCTCGAGCTTTGACAGATCTCCTTGAACGTCTATTTGTGCCTGATCCACTTTCAGCTCTGCATTTGGAATATCCTTCTTCGGCTGGCCTGATCCTGAGAGGCGACGCGGCTGCAATTTCTTCTTAATTAGGTCCTTGAATCCATGTTTCTTCCCCTCTGCAGCACTGATCTTCTCATCGAGAGAGTCCCAACCGTCTTCCACCCAACTCATGTTTGCCGTTTTCCGCGCACTGGGAACCGAGAGAGAAAAATCGAGCGGATAGTTGAAGTGAACATCTTTGCAAGCAGGAGGCAGCAGAATTAATTCATTGTGGCTGGCACGGGAAATCGGAAATCGGAATAGGCTTCCAATTTTTATACCAAAAGAAAATGTCACAGAACTATAAACTAATCAGAAAAATGAAAACCAAAAACATTTAAACATAGAATATAGAAATTTAAATTTCTCTAATCTAGAGCACCGCACTTGATAATGAGTGCAAAAATACAACTGGTGCAACTTGGATGATGAAATTAAAAATACGCTATCTGACGGCACGCTACGCGATATCAGACACACACAAACACACACAGACTCCTAAACCTGGAGGCCTACAGCCATACTTCGAAAACAAGAGCATAAGCAAAACTGGTTAACTGCCAAAATTAAGAAAATATGCAGAGTGTTCCCAAGACAACTTCCTTGCACCTTGGAATAACAACTAGAACTCTTTCAATCTCTTTTTGATAGACGTGACATTATTCCTCCTAAAAATCCAAAATCTGACATTTTGTTGATGGTTAGAATCGCTCCTCTGTGTTCAGTGAGGTTGAAATCTCATCAATGGGACAAACAAGACATGTGGTTTGCATGATTTCCATGATCATGAACCATCTACTGACTACTCATACCTTGTTGATAGAGGCGTTGTCATCCTGGAAGATTTCAAAGGTGGGGGGAACCTGTGCAAGCTATAAACAAGTCTTGAGTCCTGACCTTCAAAGCATAAGCAAGTCAAGTCATGCCTGAGTACTTCGTCAGGCAAGTCAAGTTGAGACAGTGCATCTAGTCATGTGAGTCAAGTCAGTGTACTTAGTTAAGCAAATCAGTTCAAGTAATACTCAGGAATCCATATATAGAAATATTACCAATACTGTTTAATTGATGAATTAAACAACCTGGTATGTTTTGCATGACAATTTGAACTTGGATGTGAAAATTATTCGTTACATTTAACCTTAAACAAAATCCAAATTGGACAAAAACTCACAGAAAAGATCTGCAATTAACAGTCTTATTGCAAAATTACAATGCAAACCTGCGAATTCCACATCTGGTGGCTCAGTGGTTCGCACTCTTGCCTAATACCTCATGGGTTGGGGTTTGAATCCCACTTCTGCTCTGTGGAGGTGGTATGTTCTCTGCATATCTTGGGAGTTTCCTACTGCACTTCAAAGACATGTGACTAGGCTAATTGGTGTCTCTAAATCGCCCATAGTGTGTATTGTTGTGTCATGTTTATGATGTAATGCAACCTTGCTGATTAGGACTGCTGTTCAGATATCATTCAAATGTCAATTGTTAGAGAAAAGAGTTAAAAAAAAATGAACAATGTTCAAATTTTGTGCTAAAGTCTGAAACAGTTTACATTCCAATGATTCTACTGTAAAAACTAATTTTAATTATTCTTGTAAAAGAATGCCCTTATTCTGCAGTCAGGGACATTTTTACTACTTAAAGATAACACTAATATTTTGTGAATAAAAAAATTAAAAGATTAATAACAAAACTTTCCCCGTCTATGCACAAAAATTGGAGCATGCAAAATGCTGACTTATATAAAATATATTTCTATTATTTCTGTTAAAAATTTCACACAGATGCCATGCAGAACGACAAGATACTGTAGTCAGAATTGAGGAATAGTAATATTTGTCTTTCAATAAGCAGAGATTTTTTAATGACACTATTTTCTCCAGTTTTAGTACATCAGGTAGTAAATGGCATCAGACAGAGGGAGGACCGGCTCTGAAGTGTACAGGTGCACAGATTATATCGCGATAGTTAACATGCCTGTCTTTATGGTCTTAAAATGACAAATGGAATTCGATGTCTTGCTCATTGTGTCACTGATTTTTGACCCACAGGTTTTGCAAAAGGCTGGTTTCTTCTTAGTTAGTTTAGTTAAGCTTAACTAACTAATTAAGTTTAGTTAACTTAGTGTCTTCTTAGTTGACAATGAACTGTGAACATCCAAAACAAAAAATCTTTACCATCAGTCCCATCAGGCATGGCTGGTTCTTGCTTACGCGTAACCTTTTTTTCAGCCAGCACGCGGGTAATCATAATGACGTGTTCAGTTATTGCTGTTACGTAATGGATTGCTTTTAATATACAGCGTACCAACCGGAAACCAAAGTATGAATAACTCCATAGACAGAATGTCACGTTTCCACAAGTCATTTGTCCCAGGTCCAAGTAAATTTGTGAGTCATGGATTGCCAAGTGTAGTCAAGGAATTTTTTCTGCACAGTCATACAAATCTCAAGTCTCAAACTTTTGTAACTCAGTTGGGATTCAAGTCATTTGATTTAAGTTGCCAATCTCTGGAGGATGCCACTCCAGAGAGATATTAGAGAGATATGTTTCAGCAACGGATTTAATTGATCATCTTTAGGATCTCTTACCTTTTACCTTGGTCTCTAAGAGGTTGAGCAGACCTAAACAGTATCAGGGAAATGTGCCCTACACCATCACAGAACCATCAGAACACTTCACTGTGGAACACTCAAGGCTTTAGCTACTGTTGGTGTGTGTCATACAGGCACCCATTTTCTTTTTTGAGACCAGGATTAAGTATGACTTAGCTGACCTTACGTCTCCACTGCTCAATAGAGCATCGCCTGTGTTCTATACATCGCATTATTAAAAAAGTATATTTTACATGTAATAAGGGATATACTCACTGCATGCAGGTCATGGTATCACTGTCTGGAAGTTGTCAATGCACTGCATTTGATGAAACAGTGTCCCCATGCTTTAGACTGACATTCACAGTCAGTAAATGCTGTTAGTTTTGTCTACATGTCAAAGAATTTGTACTTTTGAGGAAATTTTCCTGTAGTTGAGTATGACTATCCCTCACACTTCCATGCTAAATTAAGCTTAACCACTGTTCCTCATGAAACATCTCCAAGCGGAGCAGTCTTTAATCACTGAATCTCCTGCCAATCATGTCCTAAGGACCACACTCCCATCAAAGTCACTTGAATGTCTAATTCAAGCCACGGTTGCCAAAATAAACGGGTAAGTAAACCTGCTCAGAAATTTCATTTATAAGCATGAAAGAATATTGGCCACTTTATTGAGGCCAAAGTTATGGGGAAGCACCTTCCTTTATTACATTTTTTAGCCGTGATTACCCAAGTGTTTTTTTTAACAGTACCATGTGTTAAACGGTATATCAATGTACAGACATAAACAAGCAAGACAGTAAATGTGGTGAGGATAACAGACTGGGAAATTCTTTACCTGAGCTTGGTGCTGTCTCTGTAGGCACCCCCAACCCTGCCAGGGCGCTGGGAAAGGGGAAGGGTGAGAGTTTTCCGAAGAAAAGCATTCAACACCAGCCTAGTGTCCTCCATGATCTCCAGCAGAGAGACGGAGTCACCAGGAGATGGGGAGCTAGACATGGAAAGAGATGCAGGCTGGACCTCCACTGCTGACATGACTGGAAAAAAGGAGCGCCAAATATTACGTTACACGGACACTGCAGTGTTAAACTTAGAAGAGAACATTTTCTTGAATACATCAGCTGAGTATACTGATAGATCCAATTCTGCCTTTGCCACTTAGGAATGTTACATCCTGGGAAAAAAACGATCTGTAGTGACTACAAGGCACTAGATATTTTCAATTTCCAGAGTTGTACAATACCACCCGGGTCACCTGTAGCGGTGGTGATTCCCAAGTTTGATGCCATGAGATCCTCCTTCCTTTTATTCCTCCTCACGTTCCACGTTCTATTTTTTTTCAGCCATTCATCACCATTAATAATGATCACGTACTCCCCCTAAATACAAACATTTTCTGACAGCACAGTGCCTCTGTAAACAGTAAACTGGTAACTGACAGCTGAGGATGTGGTAACATTTCAATTGATTCATCAAACAAAACTGAGCTCACCATGCTGAACCACTATGAGCCAGAATGATCACATACAGTCACGGACGAAAACCGCCAAAGCCGGCACTAATCTGCAAATATAAGCACCATCGGCAAAACATTTGCTATCTGGCTATTGTTATAAACACTGTTAATTGTAATTTAAGGTTAGGCTTTCAGCCAACGCCAAGATCACTGCTAAAAAGTCAGAGGGTTTAGTTTAAAATAGAGCAAGACAAAAGAAATGAGGTTTCAGTAATTTAACAGTTACTTAACAGTAAATTATTGTAAGATTATAGCAGAGACATTCAGCCTAAATCCCTGGCAAGATTCCGGTGATCTAACATTTCTAAATTCTTCATGGAGATGTTCTAGGCGTGTTTGTTCCGTCCACCTTCTAACCGCTTATCCTGATCAGGGTCACAGGGGTCGGGAGGCAACCAAAGCAGCATATTGCCCAAGGCCGGTGTAGACACTGGACACTATGGGCAATTTAGAGACACCAATCAGCCTAAATGAATATCTTTGAACAGCAAAAAACTAGAGTATTTAAATATTTTAATTGTTCAGGTCTTATCAGTTATGAAAAATGATTCTTTAATCCCAATTTATAAATATGATTACACTATTGTTTGATATGCATTAATTAATCCAATAAAATTACAGCACAACCGCAAAATCAAAATAAATGGAAAAACATCAATAACCAAAAAGAAAAACAGTTTGCCAATTCAAGGTTCGCCCAGCAGACATCTATACCTATGGTAGGTCAGGATTCGTTTGCCGTGTATTTGGCTTCGGCAGAAACAAACGGCATGACTGAATTCTGCACTCAGTCTGCAGAAAGCCAGCTTCCATTTGCACTCAGTGGCAGATTTGCTGCCACAATGGACGGACATATTTAATATATACTGCTAAGTTTCATCACTATGAGACCTTGGAGGAGTCTCTACAACAGACGCCACACTTCCAAGAAGCAGGACAACATTAAAAAATAAAAAAATGTGGATTGGTTCAGCTGTGACTGCTAAACTTTTGCCTTTTGCATAAAAAAACAGCTAAATATTGCAAAAAGCATAACTGTAACAGAGTTCAATAACTTCTGCAAAAGCAGTGAATAAGTCTACACAGTATGTTTTTGTATTGCAATGTATATGAGGCAGCATAGATTAATCATATATTTATATTATTTGTATTATTCATATATTTGTATTAATTACTCTGGAAATGACAGCAAACGTAAATTTCCGTGTCTGTCAAAACACAAATCAAGATATGTCTGCCTGTAAAACAGCCCTGCTATATATGACCAAATCTTTTTGCTACATAACTGCCCCCTAAAAAGATTCATGAGAAAGACTGGCATCCACAGTACTATGAACATTTTCTCCTGATGTGATCTGCATCAGAAAGATCTTCTGATTTAAAACTGCGTGATGGACTTATACAAATGATCAAGTTAATTAAAACACTGCGGGATCTAAACCTATTTATGAATGGTACGGTCTTATAAACTATCAACTCGAGAAAATCAAATTCACTTGTTCAGAAATGTGTGACTTATTTCTACTATTTGCCAAGCATTGCAGTTTCAGCAATTTAATATTTCCTGTTGTTCTCCTGCCCATTTGAGTAACTTTATGACATCAGGTAATAAACCAGTATCGGTATTCAGTAATCCTTATGTTATATTCGAGATCTATATGAGGACCTTACCTGCACCTGAATTGAAAATGAAGACAGAAAAGTTGGCTGAATTTGCTGGGAGAGTTCTGATGAACTCAGGCGAGAAAAAACATAAGTTAGTAAAAAAAAAAAAAAAATATGTTGCCTCTATTGGACTGTCAATCGCTTAGGGGCTTCCAGTACATTTCATGCTGCTCATTCGGTGCTGTCTGTTAAATGCTGTCAAACAGGATCTCCTGCCCTGGTCGTCAGCTCTAAGTATCTTACAGTATGTCCGCCTTCTACGCACGAAATCGAGATCACGCTCGTAATCGTTCTTTGCGTACAAGCACGACCGAGAACGAGTACGTTACTGACCTGTGAGCAAATGCCGTAACAATGTGATCGGGACAGCGGCGATTTCTAATTATAGAAACCTACAATCGCGCTGTAGACACGGAGAACTTCTGAAAGTTATAGTAGATGCCTTCCTATTTCATTTCACGCACGTAAAGCAGCTCCCGGAGTTAAAATGAGGCTGCGGTCGTCTTCGGGTATCGTCGGAGAATTAAGCACGAAACTTTTTTTGTTTTTTTTTTTTGTTTAACTTGAGATTGTCTGGTCAAGTATGGATCTGCGCAAAACTACACCGACGAGTGTCCCGCGAAGTCCGCTACACGGATTGTCTTCACCGCTGCGTCCCGGGTCTACTCCGGATTTATTCCCCATTTAAAATCATTAAGAGAGGAAACGAAGAAGTGGATTTCCCAGCATTTCAGCCGTCCCCCCATCCCCCCGTTTACAGTTTCCCTTTCGACTCCGTCCGGTTTTCATGCTCTGCGCATGTCAGGTCTTAAAGCGATAATAAAACCGCCTCGTACAGTATCGGGCAGTCCGTGTGCAGAACCGCCGAAGTCATTGTCAACCTTTAAGATTCCTCATAAGAACGCTTATTAAAATCGAGAGAATTAATGTAGCGCTGAACTGCTACTGGAAAACCGACTAAATAAGTTTGTTAGGAGCTTCAGCATTATAACGGCACATTGTGTATGAACTTGAAGGGCAAAATTCAATCACCAGACACAACACTTTTTTTGGCATGTAGCGTTTATTAAAAACAGATCAAATAGACGACTTACAATCAAAAAAAAAAAGAAGTGCAAGCCATACCCCTCTTTAAAATTATTGTTCTGATCCTCTATAAGGCGTTGAACCCTCAGCCCTGCCCTTCCCAAGCCCTGCCCAGTGTCCCCGGAAAGTTAAACACTGGTACAAGGATTGGGAGAGACAGGACCGAGAGAGTGAAATACACCATGCAGGTGGCACTAAGACAGGATAATCACTATCAGGCTGAAACTGTCAGAACATTATCTGTGACACCTGAATTTGAGGTAATAATTGACTGCCTTCTTGCATACAAATTATGATCATTAACAACAACAGCCATCAAGGTAGCAATATTTTTACACTATCTGAGCATGTGAATGAACTTACATTACTGTACTTCTGATGGATATATAGCACATCTCTGCATGTTTAAACATCCCCCCCCCCCCCATCTACCCCATTCTCTCTCAGTTGCCAGTACTCTCTAGTATACTTACCTCGACCCTTGACCCTCACCTTATTTCTCAATGGTTTGTTGTGAAGGAGACACGCAGCATTCAGTCTTAAATGTCTCATCCAGTCTGTCCCACCGTTTGTCCCGCTCTTCCCAAGACTGTGTCCCGCCATCCCTATATCCCCTGCTCTGGGTCCCCTGAGCACGCTATCAATCTCCCTCTCAGGCCATATCTCTCCCAAAATCAGAGTTGACCAAATCTAGGCCAATAGGGATTGTTGCTGGGCGAGGCCCTTCCTTTGTGACAGGAAACATGAATACATGAGACAGTGAGAGAAAGAGCAGATTGTTATGGAGTGGGAACAGAAAAATCGCAGGAATTAAGCTGTGCGGGGCTTTAATATCGAAACAAAACCGAAGATATTAATATAACAGAGCTTTATGAACAGCCAAGGCTGCGTGACATCCATTCAGGCATTCATGAGCTAATTTTATTGAAATCATTACAGGATTACTTTGATAAGGAGAAAAGTTGAGCGAATTGAAACAATGTCAGACCCATTAGTTGAACATGGGAAACTGGAGTTAATCTGAACAATTATAAAGCCAGCCCAGAGATCTGGAGAGTAGAATGTACATACAAACAGATTTTAAAAAAAACATCACCACTGTCTGTTTGCAGCAGGATATCCTGCCGGTATAATTTACTTGAATTCAGTAATCTACAAAAAGGAGTCCAAATTTCATTTATCTTTTCTGGTTTAAATAATTAACCGTTCAGCTTGTTGGCCTCAGTTGAAACTATTTACTTATAATTCTGCTGCTGTGCGTAAATTTAGAGTTCTACAGGAAAAGTAGAACCGAGAGACGCCAAAGACCAGACCTCAGTAAACAGAGTAAAAAGCAAAGAGATGCAGCACATACACCTGGAAACAAGGTGCTCGCACTTTAAAAATAAAATGCTGCATCACAGTATTTCTTCCCAAAGTGTAAGCAAAACCGGATATTAACGGTGAGTGTAACTTCAAAGAAATAAAGGGCTTTGTGAAAAAAGCATCGGAGCCCCCGTGCTGGCATTTTAATCCCGTTAAACATTTCAGATTATTCCGTTATGCTTCGATTCCGGAACCTAACAGTGAAAAATTCATTTAATGCAGTCAAGAAATCCACCCAAAGGAACTGCACTTTTCTGAGAGGAATCTTGTGTACCTCAGGTCTCTGCAAGTGCATGTTATATGTTTGTTTTTACAATATTTCCAGTAGTGATAGAAAAACAGGAAAATCCCACAGTCACGTAAGCAGGAAATACTACTGGAGATTGACTGAAAAAAAGAAGAAATATTGCTTTTAGCCGCATGAATTCTCTTTCCCAAGTCTTGTAAAAAACAACAGTTAAGTTCTTTTTTTTTTGTGTCTTTGTTCTCTTTCATTATTGTGTTACTTTTTCTTACCTTATTTGTAGCATCAAACGCATGATAACAGTTACTTTATCAATTCGCTAATAATATGTACTTTTTAGTGGCAAATACATTTTAGTATTGAAAGCAATAGAAATACTTATGCACAAATAAATTTCCACACGTCAGATTTATACTTTTATTTCATAATTGTTTTGCAAAAGGTTTAACAATAAAAACACAAACAACAAAGATCAACTTAGATCATGTGCCCAGTTTGACACGTTGGACATGAAGCAGTGAGGATTAATAAGTAGTAATTAAATTTTAATTAACAGGGGGAAAAGTACATTTGTGTAAAAAATATTTGAATCACACAGCAATGATACAAGTTTATTGCTAATAAATGTACTTTTGCGATTCCTTCAGTGACAACATTGCTGATTTTTATTGCATCAACGTAAAGATTGGCCAGACAAAACCAAAATGAAGTACCGTTGGTGTACATTTGGTGATGGGCAGGCAGGACAGGTTGAGAGAATTTTAATTTACACACACATCAGATTACAGTGTTGACGCAGTAGTCCCCGCCCATCCTCAAAAAAAAAAAAAAAAATCCACTTGAAAGCTATATACATGGCTTTTACATCAATGCTCTGGAGAAGATGCTGCCAGAAATACTATCATAGTATTTTCAAAGCCATTTCCCAGCAGTGACATCTTCCTGCAAGATGAAGCACCCTGCCACACGGACTGTAAAACATTCTCTGGCAGCTAAGAATATCCTCTTGTTACCCTGGCCTGGGAATGGACCAGATATGAACCCGGTTGAGAAATGATAGACAATCGTGAAGCAACATATTGCTCCCAGAAAGCCATCAAACAAGGTCGTTCTCATTTAAGCAAAGAATGTTGTTTGGACTTCTGGCATCCAAAAATTCAGGGAATCTGCCTAAAATGCATGGAGATGATGCCAAACAGAGTGGAGATACTGGTAAAGGCCAGTAAAACATAAACATAACTCAGATGCTATTACTGATTCTATTTAGAATAACTGAACAAAAATTCTGCATTTTCATTTTTATGCTGATTCCATTTTTACACCGTTGTAAAGAATGAAATTGATAAGAATTAAATTTGAAAACATTTAGAGAAAATATAATCCATTATCCGTGGCAAAGTTCAGTCTCAAGGAGATGATTTTTTTTTTTTTATTTATTTTTCTTCTGATATTATGATGTATATGAGAGATACAATGTAACGAACCAATTTGTACAGAAATTGGAAACATAGTAATCCATTGTAAGGTTCACCCCTGGTTGACTGAACTTAGCCACTTTTTTAATAAAGGATCATCCTCAATTCAAATTATTCAGTTTTTGATTGTCGTTTGCTGTTAAAGATCCATGCATGATTGTCATTAAATAGCAGCGTTGCCTACTTATAGGTGACTCCCTTGAGTGTTGCATTCAAAACTACTGATTGTCATATTTCTGTTATAAAAACGTTTTTGGCTGAATGGAACTCTATTCATTTTTGAGCCAGTTGTAAACCTGAGAATCTATTTTTTTTTTTTTTTTTTTTTAAAAACTGGCCAGTGTAGCTCTTTGGTTGTGATTGGCTTATTTATTCTGGTTCGATGTCATTGGCTAATTGTGTTTTGCCTTGGTCTGCCTCATGTTTCTCTTCCCTTTCACTGCTTAGTTTGAATCTGAACAAATTTGATTGTGCTTGAAAATGGCCAATGTTTCGCTTTGATGAATTTCTAGGTTTAGTATTTTATTCATGAAATAAATATTAGTTTCAATAATCATCATCTAGAATAATAATTTTATGCAAAGGACAATGAAGCACTGAAATGGCAAAAAAAAGAATTTCCTTTCAAATAAGAACCAAGCCCGTTGGACTTTTTCTTGCACTAATGTAACCTAGGGATTATTCTCAATTATAAAAATAAAGGAGGGCCGGGGGAAGGGAGGGCCTCTGCACAACGTAGAATAAGCACCTAGAGTCAGCTGACCATCTGCTTGTTTACACATATCTACTTGAAAGTCCTGGAAAGAGAACAGACGTGACTGTGAGCCCAGTCCATGTGCTGATGTTTATCTGCAGTTACTGTCACGCAAAAATGCTAGTTTGAGCTCTCGGCGAGAGAAACAGTGTCAAAAGAGCGAGTTCTGAGGAAGCAAACCTAATCATGTGCCCAATCATAAATGTCTCTCTGTCACTCAGCCGAGGAAGCCAGCTGTAATATTAAGCCAAGACAGAAAACAGCGATTCTGAGGCACATCAGGAACTCTGCCGATGCTCCCCTGTACAGATCTCGTGTATGACAAGCCTGTTTTTCTCCTTTCAGGAAATTTAAACTGCGCAGACTGAAGCAGACTCCACTTCATATCATTTGGTTTCCGACTCTTCCACCATCAAGCCCGAGTCAACCGAAATGTTGACAGGTCACAAAGTGTATGGAGGAGCCAGCTTCCTCGACTCCATATTTTGCTGTTTAATTTGTCTTTTTGATGATTTGTAATGATCTGCTCTTGCATATTTCCTAAACCTGTCTGTTACCATTCATTTCACAAAGACATCCAGTATCCTATCATTGACTGTGCCAACCCATGATAAATAAAGAAAATAGAGTTTGTAAAGAAAATTCCATAACTGGTCCTTTCAGACAAATCCTAATAACAAAACAGCATCACTACAATTCTCTGTTTACCTTCTGTGTGAAAAGAGCTTCAGAACATAGAGTATCTTTTACATTTTTTTTTTTTAAAATAGCTACAATACAGTAATTTTTTTTTAAACTCGACTTAGAGTAGCCAGAAGGTAACTCACAATAAACCGATGTTCATCAGTAATAATAAAAAAGCCAAAATCCGTGTTTACAAATTTCAAGTGATGTAAACACAGACAACCAAACAAATCTGCAATATTTTCACATAGCAATTGAATAGAGAACCAGTTCTTAAAAAGCAGTTTATCATGTTTTTGCATAGACAAAATGGGATTGTTTTGCACTTGTAGGTGTTTCAGAGAATACTGGATCAGCTACATGACAGCAATAAATGCATCGACAAAGAACCACTGGATCAAATATTTCATAAATATCAAACTAATTCCAGTTTTGCAGACATTTTGTATTAATGTTAAGCTGGAAAAATATCTGATTCAGTTTGATCTGAGAGCATTTGGCTGGCCATGTATAATTTTGCTTCTAGTCCAGTATCTTTACATCAATGCATGTACAAAGCTTTCTTGTTTTATGTACTCATACCCAGAAATATTTTAGTAACAGTTCATCTTGAAGTCAACAACCAGTCAGTAATTTTCAGAAGAGCAGAGTTTGTGGAAGTATGCCAAAATTTAAAGTATATATTAAATAATGTGGACAGTCCAGGTAATTATGAGATTATCCAAATTTTTACATTTGGAACAAATATATTAAACATACAGGTTAATGAATTTACAGAGGAATCAGTTTTAAAAAGGGTTATTTTAGCTTCTGTAGGTGAAATAAATTAGGCAAAACTTCGTCCGTCTACCTCAAACAGGACCGGAGGAGAACTAGCTGATAGCCATAACCTACCTACATCTTTTTTTTTTTGTTAACAGGACTCGATTCATGCAAAGTGTGATTTCTATACTAGCACCAAATGAACCAGATCACACTAAAGGTGCTCGTAGCAGTGGAACCACAGTCCCCAAACACAACCACGAGGTTCCACTGTCGCTAAGTGAAGTTTTGCTCTCTCTCCCCCAGTATGTATTTTGCCTCTCTTTCCACCGAATTCCTCCACAGAGTGAGCATGCTTCCACCTGTCTTTACACTTACTGTTTATCACCGCTGCCCTCCTGCATCGCCCTCCCGTCGTTTTACTGCAGTCTGGCCCAGTACTGACCCATATTCTGACCCATGCTCTGTTCATTCCCAGGTACCTGCACTGGTACTGAAACGCCTGGAGAAATTAGCCCTGAGAGAAATGAAACGACGGTAAAGAGTGATGGAGTTTGGCTAGATGTCCTCAGGCAACAGAACGAATCCAATAACGCTACTCAAACCGGCAATCGAATCATCAAGTAAACAGACTCACTCACCTGTGCTGGAGTTAGCTGATGGAGGTAAGTGGGGAGAGGGATAAGGAGGTGATTCAAAGCTTCGAGGGGCAGAGGGGGATGACGGTAGCATACAAGAGTAAGACGGGGCAGACTGAGGGGACACGGACTGAAGACAAACAAGAAGAGAGGGAGAACAAAGATCAGATTAATGAAATTTAAAAATGAAGTATGTCTGCATCTGTGCTGGTAACTATAAATAAATCATCTAGCCACCACCCATTTATCCTGGCCAGGGTCACCTGGAAACTACCCAATGTAGCATGCGGCACGTGGCAGGGGAAGATGCTAGTCCATCACAGGAAACATACATGCACACACTATGGCTAATTTAGGGACAGCAATTAATTAGCGGTGTCTTTACATAGCGGCAGAAAACCAGAGTGTCCCCAGGAAACGCCAGGCTCCCTGAGAGAACACACACACACACACACACACACACACACACAGAGTCACACCCCCAACCCTAGAGATTCGAGATAAAAGCGCTACCCACCGAGACACGGAGGTACCCTATAAAGAGATCCCCTTTTTAAAAAACTTACATTAAGAGCACTTCAACAGCCAGTGGATTATCTAGGTGAAGATGTTTCGAGTCTAAATGATGCTGTTATTCACAGGTTTTAAACAGACATGCAGCTTAGCTCAACTGCTTCATAAACGCTTCAAAATTGCTAGATAATGCAGCTACTCCCAGCAATCACAACTGAAGCGTTAACTGTTTTCTTCATTTTTATCTTAATTGTGTTCTCGTCAGGTTAACACCAGCAAATTCATTTCTAATTTGACATTAATCACGTCTTTCCACTACAGCCATTACACGCAAACAGACGCCTGGCTAATGGGGTGTGGACTCTCCATCAAGTTTCGCAGCTTCTTGCAGGAGGGCTGGGCTTAATCATTGCAGAGCATCACTCGCACGTGACAGCTGGAAATTTTCAGCTATATAACAGGATCGTAGCATGTGCTTATTCAGTGGCCAGCTGAAATATCCACTCAACTCTTGATCGATAGGACTCATCCATCAGGATCCAAAAATTACATCGATATAAAGATGAAAAACATTTGTGCCTTTGGAGTTAATATACCGACAGGTGACAGAACAGGCTACACTCAAAGTCAGATGAACTAAATCAAATGATATCTCTTTAAAAAATGCTTCTTGAAATGAACTTTAAGAAAAATAACCTTGGTAAATTTGAAATTTTTTAGTTTAATTTCTGTATTTTTAATGTCTTTTATTTACATATTAAATGAGATCTAAATATATGTACTTCTAATGTATTGCAATTTGCACAACTTATATTTGTCTTAATACTTTAAGGATCTGCATGAAAAAACTGCACAAATAATCTTTCTAGAATAATAACAATAGTTATTATAATAAATTATGTTGTTGCTATTGTTGTTGATGGTAACAATTAATAAGCAGTATAGCTAGCAAAAACCGTTTGGGAATCGCAGACTAGCTTTACTGGCAAAGTGTTTCGGAACTCAGTTCCATCTCATGACATCAACCATCATTTACAGGTCAGTGATGGAATACAAACAAAAATCACCTGGACCCCGGAGAAGACGGAAAGCGCACTGTAGTTCGAGAGGGACGAGTCATTACGGTTCACCATGGAACCTATGGAATGGGGAGAGGCGTACAGTGTTAATTCAACACGCACATCTTGACAAAGATGGGAACGCATTTCTATGCTGCCAAAATGCAGAAATTTAGGGAACAAAAATACATGCAGGGATGTTAGTTTGTACAAAGACTGGTAGCGAAATTAAAGCTATTTAAGCAATTGAGAGACAGAAAGGCCCACAGGGTAAACAGCACAATAATCTGACAGCGTGCTTGGAACCGCTGTCTGAAGTATATTAAAATCAAATTCTTATAACAATTTTCATTGTGTTGTCTCATCCTCTACACCTAGAGCACAGTACACGTTGTGAACAAGTCATTATTTTGGTTATTTATTAGATAAAACATTAAGTTAGAAAAGCTAATAATTCCCAATTTTGCAAAATACAGAGCACATGGCTCCATGTACATAGCATTAAAATATACACCATATAAATGTATAGATTTTCTGCACTACATCACCAATATCGCTCAATTCTCCGGTATGAGGCCGTGATGAGCAGACTAGTGTAAATCTCTGGTTTGTGTTGCTGCCAGACAGGTGCTACTTGTTTTCATACCTCAAAAATCACACAATACATATGTTCCCGTCCCAACAATAGCTTTCATCTGAATGCCTCGTGGGGACACTTAAAGCAGACCACGGGGAGGCGACTTAGAGTGGGAGCCGAGGGAGACGCAGACCTGTGCTGGTGCCATGCTGGTAGACGGCCGAGCTGAACGAGGTGCCGAGAGCCGCATGCGGTCGAGAACACGACGTGCCTCCACCTGCCCGCCTCTGGTTACGTAGCTTCTCCTCCCGTCTCCACTTCGCCCGTCGGTTGGAGAACCACACCTGTGCAGCAGTCAAGAAGTGTGTATACTCTAATGGTCAGCACGGCGATTCATTATGTCACCTGATTAATCAATTTAGCAGAGATGCAGCTGTGTTAAATTGGAGTCTCTAAGCCATCAAGCAGCCAGAAAATTATCTTGGGCGTGGCAAGAAAAAAACGCAATCCTAAAATATGAAATCTCCGGTGTCCCAAAATGGATCGCATAATTACGCGTTCAGTTATGCTTAACGAATAAATTGCAATTTTTTTTTTACAAATAGGATGATTGGACAGAAAGCACAGCAAAAAAGGTAATGCTGTACCTGAATCCGTGCTTCTGGAAGATCAATCTTAGCCGCCAATCTTTCACGTGCAAAAACATCAGGGTAATGTGTCCGCTCAAACTCTGTGGAGAGTCTTCATTTAGTGACCGAGCTGACTTACATGTGCATACATGTCTACAATATCAATACACAATGCCGGACAGAGAAAGCTCTAATCCCAAGTCAAATTAGTGTCTCACTGATACCAAAACAGACCCTAATTAAATCACTTAGCAGATTAGATTGAGGAGAAGCAGTTGGTCATTGGGAAAATTTACAAATGTGTTATCACAGAAACTGGAGGAGGGGTAGATGGCAAAACAAATGTAAAGAAACCATACTACAGCGTAATATTAAATAGCAATAATTTGGTCTGGTAGCTCTCTACATTACTCTACAAGGAGCTCCTTTGACAAGTCAGGAAAGCAGGCATCGATTAACTACACCAGAAAAACAATAATTAAGTAATGAAAATATGAACTGACCTTTCTCTAAAGCTTCAATCTGTTCCTGAGTAAAACTAGTCCTGTTCCTCTGCAACTTCCTCTTCAGCTGCAGTCGGAGCTGAGATTCATCCCCTTCGTCCCTCTCGCCCTGGACTCCGCCTCCGTCCACATCCACCTCACAACCGTCCGGCACCGCTGTACACGAAAAAAGAGAGGGAAAAATGACCATGGATACCGGCTGAGTTTTTAAATGTGATCTGGGCTGCTCATTCAAACAGAGCAAGGTGAAAAAAATTAAGATGAAGCTGAAAAAATTCATATTCAAGATGAAAAGAAATTATATTCAAGATAAAAAAATCAAGAAAAGCTGAAGAGCTACTGTATCAATATTTACTCAAACAAAGAAGAACGTTCAACCCAATATACGGAAAATAACGTAAGATCTGCAAATTTATTAATCATATAGACCTAATTTTTCTGCTATTCTGCTTCTTAACCTAACATTCTACTATTTTGGGCAGGTTAAGAAAACCATAGAAAATTAAGTGAAGATTACCAGTCATTGTCCTAGAAATATTCATGCAGGTGTTAACAGAGCTACCAACAGGACCATCCAGCTCAGCCGAGTGGAAACACGAACGCCCTCCATTCCCATGCTTTAAGTCCAAGATGATAATAAATTACACAAGTAAGCCTGAGTTTCCTTTTTTTCCCATCAAGAAAGCTCACCTGTATTATGTTGCGATGGTACTGCATTTGGTTCATGGTACCAGTTGTTCGGCCCAGTCCAGTTTGACCCACTTTGTAGATTTAGCATAGTTAATTTTTCATACATTATATTTAACCCCAGCCTGAAAGAAAATTAAACACCTCACTTTGACCTTTCAACCTTTGACCCCTGACCCCCGTTATCCCCACCCTAGGTAGAAATCAACAGACCTGCAGAGAATGAGAGAAAGTAAATGCAGCTTAGTACTGCGGTATTGACATTTTCTGTAAGAGCAAACTGGTACTGGACTCAGAAAGTAACGGACATTTTCAGCATAATAGCAAACTGTTTGGGAATCGTGCCACAATTCTTAATGAGTTTATATAGAAATGCTCTTTCCTCTCAATGCATAGTAAACACATCTGAACGGACACTGCAGTCAATTGCTGGGGTCAAACTCACAATCTGTATTCACCAAATTCAGCATGTTAGAACAAATGCCACAAGTTTAAATGCATTAATTCAAAATGACTTATGTAAAATAATGTTTCTATTATTACTTTATATCAAATTATTAGTTTACACAAAATTATGTCACTGATTACATAAAACCCAAAATATAAACTAATAATAAAAAAACAGAATTTCAAAAAAGTGAACCCCATGCATTAAACTGCACACTGAGATGCACAAATATACAAATTCTAACATCGCTGTCAAAGGTCAGGCTATGTGTTGTTTACATTTGTTTTTTTGGCAGCTTTAATGTTCTAAAAATTCTACATCGTCCATTACTTCTTAACTTCAATACATCCCTCTCTTTTCGTTCTCCCTTATGCTGCCGTCTTTATCGATAACTCTTAAACTCTCTTCTTGCCTTGTAGACCATATCTCAGTTTCGTCTTATCTCTAACTGTCCTCATTCTTGGCACCTTCCAACATTTAAAATTAACATTAAAACAGAAACTCACCAACTGATGGGAAATGATTAGAATAAATGCAAGACAAGCACAATCGAATTCTTCTTCCCCTCTCTTTTAGTATTCTATTCTCGTTCCTTCTGTCCCTGTCCGTCTCTCCCCTTTGCTTTGTTGCCAATGGACTATATGTGTGCAAAGAGAGAATGTGCAGGGAGAGAGGAGAGATGGAGAGAGTTAGACAGGGCGAAAGAGAGGGAGAAAGGGAGGGAGGGAGGGCTAGAGAAAGAAACACATCTGCGGGCATTCCTGTCCTCGGAGCGATGGAGAGAGAGGAGAAAAAGAGAGGGAGAGAGACAGAGGGCAAAGGAGAGATAGAGTGGAAGAGAAGAGTGACACACTGAGTCAATGTCAGTGTCAAGTTTGAACTTAATGCCAGAGAAAGGGGGAGGTGAAACGAGCCAGGGAAATGCTAGACAAAAATTAGATGTTCATTACAAGAAGAAAACAAGATGGCAAATTAATTTTAACATGCGAGAAATAATCATTCTGAGTTAAAGAGAGGTATGTTACATTTGGAGGCAGGCTGAAATAAAATATAACTACAGATCAATGCTATGTTAACTGGTTTTTAGTAAATTTGCAAGGCATAGAAGTGCCAAGCTGTGGTCTAGATTTCTCTAACTTGCCATACTTTTCACTTAAAGTGTACCAGCCATAATTTCAGTCCCCTTCTACTCTCGCAGCTTCTCTTTGCTCTGATACCATTTTTAAAAGAACACACACGTGGTGAGAATTACCCAGAATTACCTTGTGCAGTACGTGCAGAAATTAATGCCAAGGGTAATTTTTTTTTTTTAAACTTGCTTTATTTATACTGCCCATTTATGAACATATGAATATGATGCATAATTAAAAGCAACGAATCCCTGAAATGACAAGGATGCCTGTCTGAACCTGCATCGTATTGTCAGTTTGGGTCAAAAATGACGAGGTTTCTCATTTAAACAGGAGCATATACATGTAGTCAGCCAGCCAAAAACAATGATAATAAACAGCAGAAAGGTGAAAATTGGGATGAGCTGGGTTGTATAATTGGAAATCATAATAATATTTACAATCAGTGACTGTGAAGTGAGCAGCATTTTCTTTTGGGCTGAAGCTAAATTACACTATTAATACTTTATGTGCGTTGTGGTGTACTGTGCATAACGTTCGGGGAACATGACAACACTGTGACATAATTACCATGACCCTTTTATGGGAGCAAGGACTGCCTTGTAACACTGATCATCCAATTCGAAATAATCAGAGGCAGGTAAAATGAGGTTGGTAAGAGGACATGAATCACAAAAATGCAGCAATAAGAGGGACACGGGTATAAAAATATCTCTGTGCAGATAAAGGGAGATGAGGGACAAGGAAACGTGAGAATAAGGCAGGATAGGAGGGTGCCAACTTGTTTTATTTCCGGTTGACAAAACGCTATGCTCCCTCTCACCCGTTCTCTCTATCTCTCTCTCTCTCTCTCTCTCTCTCTCTCTTTCTTTTTCCCTGTCCCTCTCTCTGTCACTTTCACAGGATTGCCCGAGAGAAGGGGCTTAATTGACAAACAACAGAGGGAAAGGAAAGAAAATAAGTGAGAGAAAAAAAGAGAAGATGACAACAATATCCAAGATTATCTGTGTATGTCCACGGCCGTGCAATTTCCTGTAAATTACTTATACGGAATTTTCTCATATGCGCAAGCATTATTAGCTACTTCCATATTTACATTTTTAATAAGTTTTTCATTGGGGTTTGTATTTCGGGGCAGTGCATCTTTGTAGTGTGAGCGTACGGGTGTGTGTTTGTGTCTGAGTGTGCCCCTTGGTGTGTACGCCTGTGCACTTAGGAAAATTTGCACGGCTTTAGGGCACAATTTTTTCGGTCTCTTGTTAGTTTATTCCTGTCATCCTCTCTTTTTTACCGCTGGAAGGGGGGATGAACTGAGGAAGGGGGAGAAGTTGAGCGGTCACCATAGCAACAATGCCGGGACACATTTTCATCAAGTCTGTAAAATAAAAACAAAAAAACTGCAGTTGGGGGGAGAGTGAGGGGGCAAAATGAATATGCTTAAAGGGTGGGCAACATATGAAGACTACCAGTGACAGCACATATAGATGATATAAATGAAAATATATAAATGGCCAGGGTAAATATAGTCTCTGACACTCTCTAGTCTTTGTGCCTCTCTCCAGTTTCTTCCTCTCCTTGTATTAAATTCGCAAGACACTTGCTTAGCCCACAACCTTTGTGTCTCCTTTCCTTTTCCTCCTTCTATCCCTCGCTTTCTCCACTGTTGTATAGCCCCAGGTGACACTGTGACGCGTTCTCCCGCCACCCCTCTCTCTCTCTCTCTCTCTCTCTCTCTGCCCCTGTCACCTTCAGTTGCTCCATGCAGCTCGATGCAGTGCCTGAGGCAATGGAAGAGAGAGGGGAAGAAAGGGTGCCGAGGACTGATGGTGGGGGGTAGGCTAATACTGAGGAGCCCAGACAAGAAGGAGGAAAGGGACAGAGAGGGGATGAAAGAAGAGGAGGGAAGGATGAGAAAGCTGGCATTTAAGGAGGTGCTGGTGTGACACAAATTGGCTGAAGTTGTAGTTTTTAAATTTGGGAAATAAGGTGACTTGGATGGAAGGAAACAAACACCAGCAGGGGAGCAGAGGATAGGAAAAGTCGAACCTGGAAACAGGACATGACTGAAAGTAATAAATCCCTTTTAAGATGCTACTCAAGTTTCTATAAACTAAAATAACAAAACTAATGGATCAACGCTGAAACTGCAGCATATTTTAAACTATGATGGGGGGGGGGGGACCATTTTGTAAATTATGGCTTCAACATTTAAGATGCAGTGATGACGAGCGTATACTGCAGATATCCTTTATGTAAAGCCCCGTGTAATTTCACAGTCAAAGTTTTCTAACTAGAATTGAGCAATATCCTACCTCTAACAATAAGCTAGATCAGTAACACTGGCTGTTATAAAACGGCAGCTAGAAGAATTTGAAATATTACAGTGGTGTGTTTCAGTAAAAAGATTGACTTATACCAATTCACATGGCAATCTTCCTCTCGTTGGTAGCACATTACATTTATGCCATATTGACGCTACAATTATCATACCTTTTTTGATACCTATGTGTATCACAAAAAAAAAGAAATCCCCCATCTACGCACATCACATCATGTGTATATTGTCTAGCCTATTACAAATAAACTTTTGATTGTATACATTCTCGAATTTCTGATAAAAGGTAGGTACACAGTGGAACGGAACATTCCGGCTGTTACGATTTAAAAACTTGACTAAACTCTCGATGGTGTGAGCACAGTTGTAATTTACTGTATTTTATCGATACCTTAAACATATTAAACATTTCCCTGACATAAAATTTAATTATATTAACTGCATATACATATAGCATATAGATATGGTTTTGGTAATGAAGATCGACAATTTAAACAATGCGTATAGATGTATGTCTGCTACGTTGTTTATTTAAATTTGAGTGGAGTCGGGGTTTGCGATGCACCGAAGTTGGCTGAGATAAGGCCATTTTAATGCATTTTCTTAATGCGAACTATTCAAATAGTCATTGTGGCTCAGTAACACTGTAGCCTCATACCTGCCGAGGTAGGGGTTCGAATCCCACCTCTGATCTCTGTGTGGAGTTTGCATGTTGTCACCGTATTGTGCAGGTTTCCACCGGATACTCCAGTTCCCTTGCACAGCCCCACAAACAAGCAGTTAAGATGAGTCCGGTCTCTAAACTACCCATGGACTTTGTATGTGAGAATGTTTGGGTGTAGGCCTTATGTGTTCCCAGGGAGGAGCAGGATTTCTGATTCATGTATTTTAAATTCAAAATAAGATTTTGTAAGTTGTATTTGATCAATTTCATAAAAATAATTATGCAATTTGTATCAAAATGCTTTTGTGTTCAGTGTTTTTGTATTTTAAAAATTCAGAAAATACTTTCCCTAGATTGAATACGTAATCACATCGTATGCAAAGGGCCAAATCTGTCTGCTGCTGAATAATTTAAATCTGTGGTGTAAGCAGGGAAGTGATTTTCTCAGTTATGTTAAATGATGATTTTTTAAACTGTGATTTATCATACGCCTTTGTGATAAATTGCACGATTAATCGCATATATGATCATGTTACAATACCATCCAAAATATAGAGTGTGTATGTCACGTCACCGCCAAGCCAGGCATGGTCCACCTATTCTCGTTTGCCATCCAGTGACGACTAACCAGCTGTGGCTTCTTAATGTTCTTTACCTATATATGCCTAGCAGCTCGATTTCCTCCTTGCAAGTTATTGAGTGTTTTTGCCAGCTCAATGACCAGATCTTCCTGTGTATAGCCGTGTTTTGCTGCTGACTGTGTTCAATGTCTGTCTTCTTGGATTCTGATTTTGATCGCCTTCTCTGTATTTTGTCTTCTTGGATTTCAATACCTGTTTAGCCTCAACTTTGACTCGTGGATTGCATTTTGGATTTGTTTGCCCTGTTTCTTGGATCTCCTGTGCCCTGCCTGTTTTAGGACCACTGAGTATTGTGATTGCCCAATTAAACATCTTAATCTCCGCACTTGGATTCAATATAGTGTATTTATACTATTCAGCATAGAAATTTATTTCTACTGAAGTCTTAAAATGAAGAGAAAAATAAATTGCCTATATCAAAGTTTCACTCTGTGTCCACCAACAGATACTGCTCTCAAAACAGAAGGTGGATGTTTAAGAACAAAAAAACATAATTGAATGAAAAACCCCGACAAATGGCTCTAAAAACAGAAGCCTTACAACTATTGAAAGCTCACTTGACAACTGGCAACATGCTAATTTTAATGCAGTACTCTTCAGTAAAATAAAACAATTTCACAGAAATCTGGTAACGAAGAATTGGCCTTATGATTCTGAAATTCAACAGCACAAATATTTCAAATTAGGATATTGTGGCCATTCTCATGCAAAGCACCCTTCAAGAATCTTGTTTTAAACAAGTCGCTTAAAAATTTTTAAATATGATTAAAAACTACAACAACGGGTTTTAAACAAGTGGCTTTAATTACAGTCAATAGGCAACGTGAAAATAACCAACACACTGACCTCGAATAATGCAAAATCGGGGTAGGGGGAGACTCTTATTAAACTGCAGGATCTACACTCGCAGGAGATTCCACAGGAGGAGTATAACAGATTATTTAACCCATCACTACAGCAAACACCTACATCTATAGCATGCAGAACATGATTTGCGCAATGCAGCTATACAGCCCGGTGCACACTGAGAGTGCAACCCAGATGTAGCACCAGCCCTGCAGACCACGACAATATTGTTATCCACTTTTTTAAAAAAAACAGAGTAAACCACGAAACAATGTGTCATATTTCCCTCCTCTATCAGCCTCCCCAGACTAAGTGAATGTTATTATTGAATTGCGAATTCTCAAATTTGGGGACTAAAGCTCTTGCGTTGTGGACAACCAGAAAACTATAGGTCTTTAATAAAAACGTGCGCTCATACTATTCTCCCTCTGGGGCATGAAAATAACCACTTGCATTAACATAGTTAAAGAAATAATAATGCGTTAGACATTAAAATGAATGACAATGAGTTAAAGCTTTAACTTTAACAGCTCTAAGTAAAACATGCTAATCTGATGGTTTTATAATTATTTTTTCCTTTTGGTCTGACAAACTTGTTTTTATGTAGGCATTCACATGAGTATTTAGGATATCTTAGACACCAGAAAATCTGACCATTTGTCTAGTTTCACATTGGTATAGTGCCTTGTTAAGCATTGAGAAGCTGTTGCTCTCAGCCTCTCATACTTGGCCAGTTGAGTTAGTCTTCTGGTGAAGGAACATATCAAAGAGGCCGATGTAGAATGGAAATTTAAGAAAAGTATTTTTGTATTTTTTCAAAACAAATGACTATAGTTCATTTTGATACACTGTATTGCGTAGCTTATTTTGATACGTTTACGAATAGGGTATTTTGTATGAAAATCTTGATGTATTTTTCTCCATCTCTGCCTGTGAAGGTGCACCCTAGTCTTGTGTCTAATGCTGACTCGACGTCTCTGCCTCCCGCTGATCAGGATAAACGGTTAAAAGATAAGATGGGCGGTTTAAACAGATTAATATACTGTCTTAAAGGGTAAAATGTAAACAACCAAAGTCACCTTAGAGCTTTAAATGCTACATTATAATACAGAATGAAAAATTAACAGAACTTTTCAAGTGTGAACGGTGTATATGACCGTGTTCAGCGAGTATAAGGAATGAATGAAATTTGACATACGGGAAAATATTCGCACATTGAAACAACATAAGTCAAACAGACTGCCATTTCGTGTGGAGTTAATTTGGTTTGCGACAAAAAAAAAAAAAATCTTTTTCATCCTTAATGAATTGGAAAAGAAAGAAACCGAATGCAAAATGGATTTATTTAGTCATAACCAAAAGGATCAAGTTACTGTTTTAACCTAGAAACGCTTGAATCGCCACCTCAGATGCAGTTAGTCATATTTCGCTTGTCTTAGTTTGTAATCTAAAAAGAACACGACATAATATATAGGTATGTACGTATGTATGCAATATTCCATACGTTTATCTGGAACGTTCTTATTGCATTTACTTCACTATAAATATTGGTAATCTGATTGATTAAATGTAACGATTAGAATTACTAATCGACACGTTATATTACTGATCAAAGTAGGTACAGTAAATAATTAAACAATTATCAGCATATACAACGCAGCCTCTGCTCTAATAATATAATAATAACACCATTTTTTTCAAATGTAGGTAATCTGATTTAACCTGGGGAAAAAAAAAAAAAACAGCAAAGCCTGAAGCCAGAAAATAAACAATAAAAAAATAAATAATAGTGCCAGTAGGAATAGTAATAAAAATAACCGAATAGCATTTTGCTATCCTCATATAGTACTGTTGTGGGTGTAGATCTAGCGCTGTGGGTGCTGTTTATTTTCCTACCAGACTTTTATCAGTTTACATAACTTACAGTGGTGGCCATATGGGTCGATATTCGGTGTAGCAATTCCAGTCACATGAATCTTACTCAGGGGTACACAATACTTCTGGAAATACTTGAGAGCCAACTATAGCTCTGCTGCCAATATTATCAGAACTTAGTAGCTGCAGTGTCCAAATCGTACGTGAAAGTGGTGGCAGCTCTTCACTCATGCCATCTGAGCACATCTGCGTCGCCACTCCTTACTGTCTGCCTGCATTCGGCTCTAGTGGGATAATAAAGCAACGGTCTGAAGGCCAGCCGGGATGCTGAAGGAGTTAACGCGCCAGTGAGAACATTCACAGTGAGATGACTTAAATTAACAATTCAAATTTAAAATGGTCAGTTTAGCACCTCCCTCTAAAGCAACATTAACTCCACTCACAGATAGACACCACCACCGATAAGCGGCTTTCTACTAATAACGCACGTATCTACTTCTTCTATACTGCTACTCTACTACTACTACTACTACTAATAATAATAATAGCAGTAATACTAATAGTTGCAGTAGTAGTTATTGTTCTAAATTTTATTATCGCTGTTTCCTAATTCTTTCTCGTATATAATTGTGTAAAATTATTACCTTATTTTGAATAATAGTGCAATTGATATTAAATCAAAGTGAACCAAAAATACGAAATATCGTGAAATGTACCGGGATGTTTTACTAAAACAGTTTTTTCTCCCTCTCTCTTTCATTGTGACTTAAATTCCTTCATTTCTGTAAATTTAATCAATACTCAAACGATTGTTGATAACAAAACTGCTATATAGGTAATTAAAGAAGACAGCAATGGGGAAATATTCACTGAGGTACATTGGTACAAAAATACTGAATGGGGAAATTAATTTATAGATATTTAAAACAGAGGGGTATTTTGAAGAATATGAATTCTTCTTTATTCTTTACTAGTTGGAGATACTTTCAAAAAACACTCAAGAAGCCAGACAACATCCACAGCTAATTGCAATTATCCATCCATCCATCCTAAACGGACGCTGCAATATTAAATGCTGGTTATCAGCTCATGGACATTTTTCCATATCATGCAGAGATTGCATCTTTTTCATTCTGAATATATTCTAGAGGTAAGCAGAAGCTGTACGAGGTATTTTTCAATGTAATTTACAATTCTGCAGTTTATTTGTAGGATTTCTGCTACACCGTAACTTTTAAGAACACTCAGGGTCCAACTGCACTGAAAGACAACAACCAGACTGAAGAACTGAATAAATCCCAGGTGAGTCCCAAACAGTGAAAACATACCTTATGTATCCACCCTGAAATGAATTCAGATGTAAAAAGTGTAAAATTTGCAGCAACTTCCTGACTTGCATAAACGAGCGGTGCACTGTGCAATTGTTTGTAGCCTTAGCAAATAACATCATACAATTTTCACAGTTAGTATTAAGAAAAGGCTCTTAAGGTTGGTATAGACAGAAAAAAAAAGTCCAACACCAGCTGGCTACCCCTGGGCAGCTCGTGTTGTAACGATAAGGTTTTCTAGCCTTCACCTAATCTGAGACCTGAATGGGTGACATTTTTTGTGCTTTGTTATATAGTTGTGTCATGCACTGCTGCAACCTCAAAGTTCCCTCCCCTGGGGGGGGAGAGACATAAATCCAAGGGTGCCTGTAGCTCTCAGCCAATTATAAGAGACAGTGTGGACAGACCAGAGCTGGAGTGCGGAGTTGTCCTGCTGTGAGATCGAGGTTTGCAGCATGGATGTCTGGAGGGTACCCCTTGAGCCAGATGAGCAGGGATACCATGTTTTAGGCTTTGTTTGAAATCTCTCTTAGCTTGTGGGTGGTGAAAAACACTATATGCTAAACCCTACAGCTCTCTAGGAATGTGAAAACCCACTCTTGAGGTGAATTTGAGCCTGTTTTCAAGGACTGATGACTCAAGGCAGCCGTCAAGGACTGAAGAGTAACTGTAGAACGTCAATAACAGCCCACAGGTGTCACCGCTGGACGCTTAGCGCAAGGCTCACGTCACTAACAAGAAGCATTGGCAGTTCGGGGCGTCGTACAGCTCATTGCACATGCCCACAAGGGAATGCTCACATTGATTAAGCTGACCAAGCAAGTCGTTGTAGGGAAGGTGGGATTACAACCTTGCTGCTAACCAAGCAGACGGTGTAATCAAGCAACACAACTTTAATATCCTAGATGGAGACTCAGTCTCCCTTTCCCAGATGGCGCGCACTACATTTCCTTTATAAAATGCAGTATTTTACAGGCCCTATTTTTTGCCTAAAGGAACTATATTGAGAGGATGGCAGAAGGTCACACAAAAATCCTTGAATAACATTTGTGGTTTTATTAAAATCTTTTGTCAATGGTCTTGTGCCACTGTGACCAGATTTCCTAGTATAAACTGAAGAAATATGATCAATTACAGTACATCCAATGAAGTGAATGCTACTTTTTGCAGCCATTTCCTGAGTATTATGTACTTTGTAGAGGCCCTCAAAGTAATAACTCTAAATCTCTTCAGATCGACTTAAAAAATATTAGCCATCTGGCTGGTAACATGGCCTATATCTGGTGCACATAATTGTGAAGCAGTCTGCATTACTGTTCATACTCCGAAGACAGCAGGGATGTCGATGCCTTGCACACGGATGTGGAGCTACACTTTGGTTCTCGGAAGACTTCCGACTGTAAATGGTGTTGGAAGAAAAAGTCGTTAAACCTCCCATACTATAGGTGGCAGTATTACATGTAGCCAGAATAACTTGCATATGAATATTTAGGACATTAAGAAGAAGCTATTCTGTCATTATATATACAGAAAGACAAATATTTCTTTTTTAGGTGGCACGATATATATTGGTTAGCGTCCTGGGAACACTCTTTAAGAGTCGTTGTTTCGACGGAAGTATTTGCAAGTTGACTTCCGCTTCTTGAGAGTATACGTTTTCGAACGGTGAAGCCCGGAGTCTAGTTTGCGGCCTGTTTTGTTTTTCTTTCCAATTGCTTAGCCGTCGTTGTAATTACGATTTGGTGCTGTGCATATGTGCTTTGCCTTACGGTGGTAGAGTGACATTTGCGGTGTTTTTTCTTTTTTTGTGTGTGTTTGTTTCGTTTCCTCAGCTGACCCATAAACGATGACCCGACATGGGAAGAACTGCACGGCGGGTGCAGTGTACACCTACCATGAGAAGAAGAAGGACACCGGTGAGAGACTCTTTCTAGCTCTGTGACCCTTCGTCGACGTGCTTTCTTGAGCTGCTTCGGTTCCCTGAACTCGGTTTCTTTTTTTACCCCCTCTCCATCTGCCAGCCGCATCGGGCTACGGTACGCAGAGCGTCCGCCTGGGCAAGGATGCCATAAAAGATTTCGACTGCTGCTGCCTCTCTCTTCAGCCGTGCAGAAATCCAGTCGTTACGTGAGTACGATGCGGAGAACGGGAGAGGGTCTGCTACGCTAAGAAAAAACAAACAGATGAGATCTGTCTGGGCTGTAGACTGGACTGTGATGTCAACGAATTAAATGGAGTCTCTGAACGATGCGGTTAAACACTGCACCATGTTTCATGCTCATTTCAGTCCTGATGGCTATTTGTATGAAAAGGAAGCGATCCTGGAGTATATTCTACACCAGAAGATTGAGATTGTTAAAAAAATGAAGGTTTGTAAGTTTACTGTATTCTGCTTTTTGGTTATACACATCGTGACTACCTCCAAGTAGAACAACTGGCTCTTCCCAGCAGCCAGGTGGCACACCTATGAAAGGGGAAATAAAAGACAGGCACATACTGACCAGAACCAGTTGCACTGAATGCTCCGGGCTACCGTCCTACTCCTCATTTTTGTTTTAGTAGTATGTGTGTCCTGTCAGTCATGCAGTGTTCAGTGTTTTTTTTTTTTTTGTCTCTCAGGCATATGGAAAACAGAAGCAGGCACAGAAAGCTGAAAGTCAACTAGAGTCTCGGTCAGAGGAAAGGGAGCGAGCCGAGAAGTTCAAGATGAGGGAGAACAGCATCGTGTCTAAGCCCATAAACCCTTTTACTGCAGGTGAGACCATGGCCTTGTGTGTCAGAACAAGAATGGGGTTGGCGAAGATTGCTGGAACAGATGGGCGATGGGTTACAAGGTTTACTCAGTCTGGCTCTTTTTACTTTATTCCAGTCACAACACTGTAGCTCATTAGATGTTTATGCTCCCTTTAGGACAATCCAAGGATTCAGGAGTTCAGAGTGGACCAGCCAGCTCTGCAAGTGGGTCCAGCGATGGAGCAGCCTCAGGGTCCACCACTAAAACCGCACTGCCGAGTTTCTGGATCCCCAGTCTGACACCAGAAGCCAAGCCATCTGTGCTAAAAAAGCCTGTCAGTCAACGAACGTTGCCTCTTATTTGCTAGACAGTCTTTTTACTCCAAGTATTCACAAATTGCTGCCGTTTCCAACTGTTACTTTAGTCACCACACACGCTGCAGCCTTTACAAATTTAAATTGACTGGACCTGTTTGTATTTGCGTGTGTCACATCAAAGCCTCGAGGTCACGCAGTTGTGCTTGTCCCTGTGGTTCAGGTGAAGGCGGTGCTGTGCCCCATGTCCGGACGGCCGCTGAAGTTGAATGAGTTGATCCCCGTGCAGTTCACGCCTCTTGACCCCAGTCTCGATCGAGTGGCCCTTCTGACTCGGCAGGTACATGCCTGTTGAGTCGGTGATTTCTAAAGTTCATGTTCTATCCTCAGCACTGTTTGATAGTGAAGTAATAATAATAATAATAATAATAAAAAAAATCATAATTTGTGGTTATGCTGTGCTACTTAGTGTCTGTGCTTATTTCCATTATTCAATTATTGTTCTAGGACAGGTACATGTGTGCCGTAACCCATGATGTACTTGGAAACTCCGTCCCATGTGCTGTACTCAGGCCTTCGTGAGTACGCTCCCCTTTCCTTTTATGGTTGTATTTTATTTCATCACCTTTGTTTCAATGGTAACATTTTTGCATACGCTTTTTTGGTTCCCTTGTTTTTTCAGGGGCGTGGTGGTGACGATGGAATGTGTGGAGCGATTGATAAGAAAGGATATGGTGGATCCAATAAATGGTGAAAAGCTGAAGGAGAAGGACATCATACCTCTACAGAGGGTGAGAAAACTTGAACTGATGTGCACTTAGCAGGCAAAAATGGAAAGCCACAGCCAAACAGCAGCGGGCCATCTGGTCTAGCGGACCAAGCTGGGGGTTTCTAAGGAATGTGCTTCTGCCCACAGCCCTCCATTGGCTTTTCGTGTTGTCATAGTTTTTTGTTTAAGGACACAAAGGTCTCCTTTTGCAACATTGCTGCCCTGTAATACCAGATTAAATGGATATTGCATCCTACTTCAACTCATGCTTTTCAGCCCTCCTCTTCGTTTTCTCTCCTTAGGGTGGAACTGGCTTTTCCGCATCTGGAGTTGGCCTGACAGCCAAAGAGTCACGCCCTGTTATGCAAGTGTGAAGAGACAAACAGCATGGGGAATAAGGGGGTGATTACTTGTACATACAATTTCTTCTTTGTTAAGGAGATGGGAAAGCACATTTTCAGTCTCTGATCTTTTTGTAATAGTTGTAATTTGATGAAGAGGTGGCTGTATGTCTGTACTCAATACATTTCTTCAACTCTCTTGACGCTCTGTCTCACGAAACCTCTACTAATGAGTAAACGCCATACATTTCACCAGTTCAAGTAGCATCTACCTAAAAGAACAAAATACAAAACTCCATCTTTGTTGACATAAAAGCATTTGTATGTTTTTAGCAAAATGCTGGATAAACCTTACAAAAATTGAGTTCTTCAAATGAACAGATTTATGTAACATACAAACAGCTACAAAAGAATGTAATAGTTCCCTGACTTGTACAGTTAATCTTGTCTTGTTCATTTTTATGCAGAAATTATAGTCTCGTACATTCTGATTTGTGAACGTTACCAGCTTGCTGGTCTGTGTCATCAACTGTCTCATCTTTGCATTTTTGAAAGGCTGCCTGACTATAAAGAAAAATAAAATCGTAGTAGTTCACTGTTGAGGCAAGATTTTTAAATTGCTTCTGTAATCTTTCAGTATGTTGCATTCTAAAGTGAGCTCCTTCCATACAAGTTGATTAATGTTAGAGGCAGATACATGCGTCCGTCCACCTTCCAGTTTTAGAGAGCCTGGAGTCCGACTCTGGAAACATGGGCAGAAGACAAATTTCTCAAAATGCAAAAAGGTATGATGCATATGGAATCAAGACAAGGCAATCTCTTCACTTGCAATTAATCAGAGCAGAAACCTGATGCTGACTTATTGGAAAGGCAGCATCCTCTGGCAATGCCATGGTGAAAGTCACTAACATCTTCAGCATGACCCACTCTGCCACGAGTGTTTGCTGCTGCAGATTGCATGGCTGTGTGCTTAATTATACACCCATGTCTGCAATGAGTAGGGCTTAATTAGCTTAGTCCAAAAGTGTATGAACACCTCAACTGTTGTTCACATACTTTTGGCCATACAGTGTGTTTGTTGTGTGTATATATATATAAAAAAATCTTAAAGATGCCAGTGCTGCAATGCTAACATTTGTGTGTCATTTACCAAGTTATTGCCATGTAGGACCAATGAAAGTAGGCAAAAATGGCCATTAGTTAGTCCAAGGTTTGTGGTGGGAATGGTCGTTACCTACTGGGTTAATTATCTTTAAAACACTGAGGTAAATAATGAATGTTTGAGCAAAAATGAAATTTACACCATTTATGTACACCGTTTCCCATACATAGAAAGCATTTATATTGTAAAGCAAGTAACAAATTTTGCTTGCCCTGATTTTCTTTAAAAGGGGTTATAATTACTATCTTTAGATAATGTTTAATTTAACAACACTCCACAGGAAAACAAACACCACAGAGTTCACAAAAAGCAGTCATGTTCAAACAAACAAAAAGACCAAAATTGAATCTGCTCTATTTAGCTGTGTGGACACAGCAGTGAAATATGTATAAAAAGCTTATAGACCACCTGTAATGCAGCAATGCTCATGTTAATACTGATCTTTTTGATAATTAATCTGCATTTAATCCTCATATTTTGATATGTGCTTCCACTTACGTATATAATCTTATTCAGAGTTCTGTCACACCATCAGAAGTACAAGGAATCACAGTACTTCTAAAGCTAGCTAGCTACTGTGTTAGGCAGGAAGTACTCTACTTTTTGACTAACTGTATGAGGATATTAAAATACGTAATGAACATACTGAATGTCAATTTTTACCAAGTTCAGATTCCTAGATGTTTAGTAATATTCCCAGCATAGGCAGTATTTTGCTCAGCCACACGGTGGAGACCAGACATCAATGTCCAGGTTCTTCCCAGGCATTAGCTATTGCCCTGCACAGTGACAGGAAGATGAGGATTAATCACGCAAAGACTTTTTATTAAAGTATATAACGTGCATGATTCAAAGGTAATCGCTTAGTCTTACTGGTAGAGTGATCCAGTCAGTTCATCGATGTAGCCGCCTAAAATCAACATTAATTATCAGTTATGGCAGTCCTATCATCGTGTGAGAAATGATATTTCAACTGCTTACCTGGCTTGCAAATCGTTTCACATATTACAGGACAAGCTTGGCAAAAATAACAAAACTGTGGGAACAGGGAAAAAAAAAAACACTTTAGTATTATAAAGTAGCCTAAATGTAAAGCTTTGAATGTACACTGACGTCCTTCAGGTTTAATCTGGACAGTCTGTGATCATTTCTCTATACAAACTGAGGATTACCTGACAGTGTTTGCAATGTTCTGACTTGTCCCCATCTTGGCAAGGGCATTGATCACAGACATGACAGTGCTGGAAGAGGATCGCATAGAAATGAGTCAATGCAGTACTTTAATATTAATGAGTCAATTTACTAATTTCATGACTTCCTACTAAAAGACAGGTAATTTTGGTGCAAAGCAAGCAAGCATCCATCCATCCAGTTTAGGATCACAGTGGGGCTTAGAGTCTGTCCCAGACAGTAAAATGTATAAGGCAGGGGGGCATGATGGATGAAATGCCAGTCCATCAGAGGGCACACGAATGCTAGGAGAAGTTTAGAGACACCACTTAACATTGCTGTATGTCGTGTATGTTCCTCAGCCTTGTGTCCCATGCTGCCTGGGACAGGCTCCTGCCCCCCTGAAACCCTATCCAGGACAAGCAGTGGGAAGGTGGACTAATTCTTCTTGAACCTGCAGCTGTTCAGCATAGGGTGCTCTCATTCCTACGTACTTTCCACATACTTATCGGATCAACGAGTCACGTTTTGATATTCCGATTCCCTTAATGTATTTTCTTAAGTTCCCAATGGCTGAATTATTTATGGAGTGTCTGGAAGTCGCACAGTCGGAAGGTCAGGTTTTGGAGATTGCGTCCACATGCCTGGTGAATGTAGTAGAAGGAATGACCTCAGTATTGAAAGTGGATACACTTCTACACCCAAAAAAAATGAATAAATACTCTGAGGAGGATCAAATAGGTACAATGATGGCACAATGCCCGTCAGTAAACAATACCTTACTATTTTTAATTGACATTACAGTCCTGTACTCGACGAGCAGTTTGAAAGTAGACGAACTAATGTACAAATGGATACTTTTCAAACAAGTTAAAAGGTTTTTGTACCGTAAAAGCTAGTTGAGCCTGAGAGATCCCTGTTTGTTACAAACAATTACAGCACAAGAAATGATTCGCCTGTTGCTTACTTTGGATATCAAATAAATAAATATTTGTAATGATGTATTTGTTTTAATTATATTAGTATTCGTTCATGTATTGTTTGCACTGCGTAACAGATATATGAATAATAAACAGGAAGTATCCTGCAAGAGCTCTAGAGATAATTTTATATGCACTTCCTGCAGACAGAAGTCTAATCTGATTGGGTAGGTGGCAGTGTCAGACGAGCCGACCAGCTCCTGACAACTGCAGTGCTTTGAGTGACTGACAAAGACAGGCAGAGCCATTTGCAGGGTGAGAGTGACACATGCCATACCTCACAGACCGAACAGTAGCTACACAAAGATCCCTTGTGATATTCTCCATGAACACTCTCGTCTTTGTCCTGTCCGCCGTCTTCACCGTCGCTACTGAGAGCTGAACAAAAAAAAAAGAATTAGCACAATTTCATGTTCTTCTTTAAAATAATAAAATTGGCAGTGCTATTCTCAGGTAAACGTGGTCCCTGGTACAGAGCATAAATGAACAATCCAGCTGGCTTTCAGTAGGCCTGCTAACACATTTTCTGACTACTTGAATCCCCCACTCTTCCATTCTCTCCCTGCTTTTGTACTGAACAAAGATAGCAGTGTGTCTAATACTGCCTGACTTCCTGTCATTCTGGCACAAGAAGGCTCCTGAAGTACAGTAGTTCAATGGGCAATTGTGTGACATAAATCACACTAAAAGTTGGACGGCTGTGATCTGGGACTATACTAAAATAAACTTGCCCAATTCCTATTGTTAAAAAAAAAAAAAAAAATCAATAATATATTTGATGTTTACTGACATATTTTTATACCATGGTTATGTCTAGATATTTAGACTTAAAAGATTCTCAGCATGAACACTTTTAAGTCTTGAGTGTGGCAGTTGTGTTGTCCATTTAATTTTATTAGTGTATTTTTCTGAATTATTAGTAGGAGGAGTTTAGCATTAAAATGACCTCGTTCTTGCTCTTCAAGGTCATCTCTGTCACTATAGTCATTTCCAGTACCGTCACTGCTGGTTTCAGCTTCTCCGTCACGCTTACCATTTATGCCTATTGTGTCTTCGTTTTCATTTTGCGTTTCAGCACCCTTGCCGTCTTCCGGATCAGTATCACGGCGATCACGATCGCCATCATCATCAACCTCGTCGCCATCAGGCTCGGAATCGTCATCCAGGTTCATATCGCCGTGATCATCACCCTCAACGCCAATCGCTCTGCCACTGAGTTCTTCACCATCTTCCTTTTCATTACCATTGCCATCGTCATCCAAATGTTCATCATCATCATCATCATCATCATCTTCTCCTCTATCAATCCTATCAATGTCATTACCGCCTTCATTGTCATCACCGTTTTCTTGACTGTCATAAATATGATGACTGGTGTGATCATCATCATCACTCTCTCTGCTGGAATTACTTTCACTACCATCATCATTATCATCATCATCATCCTCTTCCTCCCTGGCATCATCAAAACTATAATCATTTTGCTCATTATAATCAACTCTGCCATTGTGTCTATTGCCGTTTTCAATATCATCATCATCACCACCACCACCACCATCTCTACTCTCAGTTCTGTCAGTATCATCTTCACTATCATTACTATAAGCATAATCATTGGTGCTGTCATCATTTGCAGCATGTTCATCATCATCATCATCATAATAATAAACATCATCCTCATCACTCTCATCATCATTATACTCAAAATGACCATTCTGATCATCACCCTCTATTTCACTCTCAGTGGCTTCTTCTTTACCATCATCCTCCTCATCAGCACCACCTGTAAATTCCATATTTTCACCCGTATCGTCGTGTTCGTCTCCAGGCATGAGGCCAGGAGCCAGCGGCATTTGGAAGGAACACAGAAGTGCAAGCACAACCCCTGTTGTCACAGCGATCATGTCTGACTGAGGTGTACACTTAGCTGAAAAGGAAACCGCAAAATTCACCACTACTAATCCCAATCGGGGGGGATCGGCCAAACCCCAAAAGATCAACCAGCCTAACACTGAAGCAGAATTCCAAAAGTCAGACAATTAAAAAGTACTGAAGTCCAAAAAAGTGTTGACTTATTTCCTCTTCTTTAAAACAAAAATGAACAAAGTGAACAAAAATCTAAATGTTTTCTATTGCTAAAATATTTAAAAACATTTTTTTCAATTGACTCTTTAAGAGAAAATAAAAGGTTACTTAAGATAATGACAACCGCCTGGAACAAAAAAATCAGTATAATAGAGACAGTGAGGAAGAACTGGTTGGGTGATGCAGTCTGAGTGACTGACAGCGACAAATGTAAATAACTATTCTTACGCCCACCTTCACCCTGCTAGGTGAGGACAGACAATGGAGAGCAGAGGAGAGAGAGACCTGAAAACATTAAGCAGAAGTTGTTCGGTTTTCTTTGCTGCCATTAGCAAAGTGCCCAGGCTTAACTTTAGTGGAGTGGCAGACGTGGAAGGTGAGGATGTCATGTTGCAGATGAAAAGAGGAGACAGAGGGATGCCTGTCCAGGGAAAGAAGTGTTTTAAATGGGAGAGAGACATTTTGGCGTACTTGATATAGGAGCATAACCGGTAAGACTAAATGGACCAAATAAAAGATCGGCAATAAATTAAAAAAAAACTTTTTTCCAGCCCACGTTACAACAACAGATTTCCGTGAGGGAGATCTGGTAATAAGCATCATAACTGAATGGCACGGCGACCTAATGGACGAAACATTCCATTCCATTCTGGATACGAGTGTGATATGTCAATTTCTAAGCAGCAATGTAACACTGTTATTCAGGGCTCCATTAATAATAACGTGTCAATCAAGTGGGACACCAGGCTCAAAGGCTTCTGGCTTGAGCTGTTTCAGCCAGATTCAGCTGTTAATGTTTTTAAAAAAATAAAAAAAATAAAAAAAATAAAAAATTTCAGTGTGCGGCAAGTGAAAATGTACCGATTGCTTGACTGCTTGTTCCAGTCAAATGCAATTGCAATATAAATAGAGGCTTTGCACACACACACAGCCAAACAAATAAATGGCGTCTATAAACACAGAAGTACACTGCCATGCATAGCGGTACGGCTCCAGCTAGTTGGAATACGCGGCTCCTCAACACCCCCACTCCTGAAATGCATATGAGCGAAGGGGGGCCAGCAGGGGGGCAGGAGATCTATTATAACCCACCCCACATCTCCAACAGTGCCAGCGAAATGTGAACTGTCTACTTCCTTACCACTGAAACTCTCACCTTCTCAATCATCCTCTAAAGCAATTCTTTTTCTGCCTACTTTCCTGGATTTTTTTAATTGTTCAGTTATTGTATTCATACTATCACTAATTAAGAGACTGGATCAATTTTCACTTGTACATATAATGATCACATTACCAGTAGATCATTCAAACAAAAATCATTTAACCTGGAAACTTCCAGAAAGGGACAGGCCATCTACATCCATTTAACCTCTTATTTAAGGCAACTGTCCTTTTGCAGAAGGCCTTAGTATGATCCACTATTACATTATTCATTCTCTGCCCATGCATTCCACACTTGTTCTCTTCCACACGAAGGGTGGAGACGTTATCCTCCATGAAACATGTCCAGTTCTCTAAAGAAGGTAAGAGAAAAACTACAAGGAAGGTGGAATCAGGCTAGTCGGAGGTAGCTAACAGTTCATATGAAAGGCTTATGTAAGAACACACAATGCAGAACCCTCCTAGTTACCCCCATCCTTGTTATACAAACAAACAAAAGAACTTCTACAGTGTTTTAATAGTCGAACAGTCATGGGCAATAATAATTTCACTGTGGTATCTTCAGGATACCTGGCAAAGTTTGGACAGCTTTCCATAACTGCCATTTGCATGCAATTCACTGTTCACAATGAGGATATCAAATAATCCCCAAGTCAGCTGACCTACCATGACATGTGACCCAGTCCCTAATCTTTCTCTAGCCTCTTATGTAACAAAGGAACACTGGGAGAAAGCACAGCAATCAAATGGCACAATGAAAAAGGAAACACGTATAACAATGATGCACTAAAAAGTGACTCGCTATGTGAAAGCCGTAAAGAGAGTTCATATAATTAAAGGCAGGGGTGCACTGCTTCCTTCGCTGATGTTAAGGTATAGATTTGTTGGTTTTTCTTCCTCTGAAAAAGGGAGGTGAGGTCAGGTCTGTGAAGCAGGAAGAGATTCTGGAGACAAAGATATAGAAAATAAATGTATTAAGAAAAACAAAGGAATTTGGGAAGGAGAAAAAGAAGGGGGAAATTGCCAATTAAATTTTAATTTCTAGGTTAGAAATGAATGCTTATTAAAATCAACTTTTGAATGCAAATGGGAGGGAATTTCATACAACAAAGCGAGTTACCTTTAAATGTTGGAGGGGGGCGTGTGATGTTGACCAAGTTGCTGTGGGATAGCATCTCCACCATCCAAGAGAGTGCTTTAGTGCAATACTCCAGCTGGGGGTGGTATGTTTACAACAGTGTATGGATTAGGCACGGCTGCAGTTTTACAGTACGGGGCAATTAATGAAGAGAAAGCTTTCAGAACTCTACTGCCCCTTGTGGACAGAAACAGTACAGCCATGCTGACAGGCCGACCCAGAGGAGACCAGTCATGCCGACCTGAGATTCCAGCAGCCTCAGTCGGCGCTCGTGATCACGAATCTCTGCCATCTGCTTCAGCACGCTGTCCAGCCTGCACACCACGAAGACAATCAAAACATCATGGATCTACCGAGAAACAGCTGAAGAGGTGTCGACCCCAGCTGACATTTTCAGTCGAGACGCATTAAAATTAAACTGCTGCGTGGCAAAATGGTGGCTGACGTGACGCTGCCCTCTCAACAGTGAAATATACGCATAGAACTTGGCTCTCTTTCAGTAAAATCTTTACACCATTAATTGCTTAATTTTTGCAAGCAAATCATTCTTGAATGCGGATTTTCAAGAATGTCATTCGGTTGATATTTTATTTGAAACATAATTGTCCACTTGTGTGGTGTTTGCAAGTTGCTGTACTTAAATGAAAAACAACTACAAATATATTGAAGTAATTTACAGGTTGTAAGCCCTTTTCTGGTCCCCTACTAAATGATTATGATGGATCACTTTTTGTCTGCATAATTGTCCATCTAGTATCACACCTTCTACGAATATTAATTTGGCATCACTCTGGAACCCTTCATTATCCAGAAAGAACGGCAGATATCACTGGAGCATGCGGTCTGAATGGAAGGTAAGGAAATATTATATCAAAATACCGCCATTTTCCAGCACCGTTAGAAATGGAACTAAGTATTTAGTTATTTGGTGGGACACCAAATATTGATATAAAAATTGAGACTTTATTGATTAGTTAAAAAAAAAAAAAAAAATTATGAAAAAATACTACACCGTGACACTGGATTAAAAGATTTTTGGTCTATAACTAGGTCAAAACTTGACCATCAACACTGGTGTAACAGCTAGGTCCTATTGTTACAAACCAGTGTGAAATCAGGGGACACAAATTGTAATAAATGGCTATAAATAAGGCTTTTTTTACATTCAATTAAACCGTTTTATAATGGGAAAAATTTTCACTGTAGCCTTTTGTTTTTGTTCAATTCCTGCTACGTTTGATTTCATCAGTTTTAGATCTCAGCCTGCAGATTTTTGGTTGACATTCTTTTCTGCTGTTACAATCTACTGTGACATAAGACTTTTGATGCATAAACAAGTGCTGAACAGAAGCAGAGCAATGTAATGATTACAGAAAGTTTCATTCCACCAGGGACTGTAATTGTTATAATGAATATTTGCAATACCCACATGTATATCGTACAGTAAGAAAATGATTTTTTTAATTCATTCAGTATGACTGATGTCAATATATAATCAGAGCAAAATGATAAAAATCAAGCATATTTTTCTTGCTCTTCAGGATTCTCTGAATCAATTATCATTTGAATAACCACACCAGAGGATTTTTTTTTTTTTCCAAATTACTGCATGAAAATGTTTGTGAAATAAATAAGGAAATGAATGGAGCCATATATTTCAGACACATACAATTATTCAGCTTTAACGGAATAGAACTGCATGTTATTTTACAATAAATTTTTTAAAATGCCGCGCCCACTTCTGAGTTAAGCTCACGTCAACTACCCGAAACCATCCCAAGCGATAATTGTCATTTTCCTGCCCGCTAATCAGTGAATTGGAAGATGATAAAATTTCTCGTTGAAAGATCACTGATCCAGAATCAGCAGGTGCCAAACCAGGGCAGGTGGGAGTGCAGACTGAACAGAGAAGCCACAGGACACAGCCTTACTTGGAGGAGGTGCGTTTGAGCCTCTCGGAGTCGCTTTCTCTCTGTTTCTTGTTCTGAGCTGCCAGGTAGCTCTCCTTCTGAATGGCCTCCCAGGTCACCAGCTTGTCCACCTTCTTGCCCTTCAGCTGCAGTTCTAAGAAGATGGAATGCATGGAGATTCACGCAGGCTTCAACCAAGCTACAAAAACCAAGCTCTGTAACGCAGCTGACAAATTCTGCTCTTTATTTTCTGAAATTAATGATTCATCTCTTTTCACTGTTGCCTACTCTGTAACCATGTTCCCAGAAAGTAAGATGTAACACCACTTCATGGTACCATTAATATGCAATGCTAGTTAACATCAAAATATTTATGTGTTTAATAAATTTGGCTAAAACCTGAGCTTTGTTCATTAAGATTTGCTCCATCTCTTACCAAAGTGATGGACTTTAACCGAGGGAACTTGACGGATGTTCCTCTTGATGAAGAGGTGAAGGTGAGACAAGATGATGAACGGCGGTGCGAGGGAAGGCCGTGAGTGGTACGCCACGATTAGCTTGTAGCGCTGGAACTTCCAGTAGATGTCACTGTTGTCCTGAACCTTGGTGAACGTGTGACTGGAAAAAACGACATTTAGGACTGAAGATAAAGCGGCAATCAAGAACTTTGAGTCTGGCAACTGAAAGGGTCTAATGACAGGTAAATGAGTGACAGGGAGTCAACACAGATAAAGGAATTCAGTTTATTACCATTACAACTTAAAAATCAATAAATCCCCCAAACTCACGCATTCATTTTCTAACAATTAATCCAATACAGAGTTATCTTGCAGTGCAAGGCAGGGGAAGCAGCCTAAATGGGATTAGATTCAACTGCAGTGACCATGAAAAAATGAGCAATTCAGATACACCACTTTGGCTAACTGCTTGATTTTAGAATTTGGGTGGACTCATAAGACACAGGGAGAAGATGTAAACTCCACACATGGGGAAAAGGGATAGGATTTGAACCCCAAAACCTAGTGGTGCGAGACGACAGCGCAGTGCTAGCCATCAACTGAACCTGCAATTACATTCCATGAAATTTCTCAAAGTATATTATTCTCAAAGAAAATTTTGACAAATAAAACGTGTTGCCGTATGCTGTTAAAAAACTGATAACCAAAATGATCACTTAATAAACAATGATATTAGTAATTAATTGACTTTAAGCTCAAGAAATTGTTATTGGCTGCTGTCAGACCATACGAGTGGACGGACAGAGATAACAGGAAGGTCCTGATACATGCCAAAAGTTGTGTAGGAAGTACCCCGAGAAGGCCAGTGCCTTACCTGAACATGGCAATCAGCAGGTTGATGAGAAGGATGTTGGTGACCAGTAGGTAGACTACCAGCAGTATGATAACCAGCCAGTTAGCATAGGTGTCCATACAAGGCTCAGCTCCTGCTTTGATGAGGGTCGTGTTGTAGGTACAGTTCGTCTCCCCCACCTTAGAAGCTGAAAACGGGCATGAGCTCTTTAAGAACTGATGGATGACAGCACACCTGACCAGATAATGCTATATGAACAACAATAACATTATTAATACATTACTCATTCAAACTTAAAACTGTAAAAGTGAATTTTGGTAATATATAGACAAATGGTACAATACCATCGAGCTCCTCCAATGGGATCTGTCCAAATATATGTAAATACGGTCGGTAGAAAACTCGCCGCAGGATCCATTCTGGCCGGTGGTCGTACGAATAGAGCAATGCCTGATTGGCTACTCCATATGCCACAAGCCACACGACCAAGAAGAAAAGAAAGAAGAACACGTCCTTAATCTGGGACAAAGGGACAGAGGGACATAATTAAAGAGCGAATGCCAACCTTATTTGAATACAGGCTGAGCTGAAGAACAGTTACGCATTCGAGTTGAAGGACCTGACATCTAAAGCAACAAATCATCACGAGGACATTCAAGCTACAGCGAGGTCAACTGTGAAAAAAACGAACAGAACATGCACATGATGCTGAAGTATGAGTGTGACGAATTATTGAAGCCAGTTTATGCAAAACGAATATTTCTTAAGACTTGATATATTCTCCCATCTCCCTGTGCACGTTTCTGTTCTGTGAAAGTTTCACAATGTTGGGGATATCTGCAGCTACAAGCAAAGGATCAGTTCCACAACAGACAGGATGATTACCTCTCTTACAACTCCGCAAATATGGTGGGACCTAGTCCTCACTTAAACTGTTACTCTGAATCGACTTTTGCTCGGGCATCCTCACTAATAGTCACAGCTCTGACAGCCATTGTTTTCTCCAAACCCTCCCCTCCTTACCATCCTGCCCACAATGATAGTCTTGGGTCCCATCTGCTTATGGATGGCAAAGATATGGATGAGCCTTAGCGTAAAGACCAAAAAATCAAGGGACAGCACAGCCCGGCCACACTCATAGGACGTCTTGAACATCCTGAAACGTGAGCAGATACAAATCAGCCTATGCCACCGCCTTTAACTGGAGAATCAAAATATTAATTCTAATAGACGATATTTTGTCAACAGTCCATGACACGATCATACCTGCAGATAACGGCAATGACGAAGAGAGTGATGGCTGTGACGTCACACTTGTTCCACACATCCTGAATGTACAGTCTCATCCTCTGTGACACTGTACTATTGGCGATAAAGAATGTCTGACAATGAGATGGAACGTTTCAGTTACTCCAGTTTGACTCCTGAATGAGGAATGAAGAGCTGCTTATGAATGATTTAGATACTACACGTAGATCACTGTCTGCAGTGTCACTGGACAGGTTCAAAGAGAGATGGCACAGTCCTCCAACCACCACCACCCCCCCACTAGTAACCATACCTGTCGGATCTCCTCACAAACCAGGGTAAAGACCCAGAAGTAGAGCACAAGCTCTGTGTTGGAGGGGCCGTCGGGAGGAGGAGGCTGGAAATCGATCAGTAACATATAGGCGAAAAGGATGAGAAAGAGGAAGTACATGAACACGTTGCCAAGGAAGGCCGTGACTGGGGCGAACCAGAACTGTCGCCATCGGAACACCACAAAGAAGCGCCTATAACTGGGCACCAAAGGACCTGGAGAGCGGGAGAGAGAAAGGTTAAAAGGGGGAAAGTGAGGACAATATGGGTAAGCAAGGCAGGGAGAGTCAAGGGGGGCGATTTTAACGTACGTTTGGATCTGAGAGCAAGATATTCTTCAGTTTCTTCTTCACTGAGCGAGACGGAGAGACGAGTTAATAAAGAAGACATAGGCTGAAAATGCTGAGCAGACATGTTCTTGAACACGCAAAACATGCGGCACCAGGAGATTACGTGGGCTTGATGTCGCTGAAAGAGAAGACGGTGTCTCCTTCAAAGCCATCTATCTCCTTTGGCTGTGGGATGTTTTCAGCCTTCCAGTCCTCCTCTTGATCTCTCCTGAGGAAGAGGAGCAACATCACGCTGGAGAAGGAATGCCGTGAACGCTCTAACGGCTTGATGAGCTGAGGTTGGACAGCCGCAATGAACACTCAGCTCAGTAAGGGTTCGGTGGAAGCTTCATTTGGAAACATCTCAGAACAGCCATTGACATGTGACTCGGAGTTCTGCTATAGAGCTGAAGGTAATAAAGCAATGACACATAATGGAAGAACCTGATGCTAACTGGAGGCAAAGGGCAATAGGCATGACAAGCAGCCTGGGTGGGTGAGTTACATTCCATCACAGTGCAATGTGTAGAAATCAGACTTATAACAATATGGAGGAACTACACAACCCTCTATTAACAACAAGATAAACTCACATTCAGGTCAGCAAGATTAATAATCTAGTCAAATACTTAAGCATCTAACTCTTACTGTGCGAGGGAGCTAAAAAGAAAAAGAAAAAAAATACCCAAATATACACTATAGCTAACCTCTATTAGAATAGATGCCTCTTCCCAGCAGCCAGATGGTACACCTATTAAAGGTACAAATGTGTAAGGGAACATATAAGGAGAGACGCATGCTGGTCAAAAGCAGGTCACCTGACCGCTGCAGGCCGCTTCTGCCCCTCGCCATGTCGCTCGGAGGGTGTGTGAATGGTCTGAGGATAATGACAGTGACTTCAGCACACTAACCTGGCCACCATGTTGGCCAGATGCTGATCCTATCGAACATCTGTGGCATCACCTTGACTGCCAGGTTTCACGTTTGGAACCACTGAGAACTCGATGCTCGGCAGGAAGCTCTGGTGTCGGCATGGCAGAGCATCCCTGTGGAAACGTTCAGAGGCTTCATTGAATTAATGCCTCGCCTCACTGCCGAACACTGGCCTGTGCACTGACCGTTGGCTCTCAACTTGGAGAGCAAGATGGGAAAGCACAAAAACTACGAATTTCCCGATGGGGATTAATGAAGTACTGATTATTACTGGCAACACAAGGAGGTCATATAGTCAACCAAGGAGAATTTCTTCCTTTAGTAAGCTGAAGTCACCGTCATGCACACTCCTAGCAGCATGGCAAGAGGAATTATCCTGCTGGAACCAAACCATGCCACAGGGGCAGACCCGGTTCACCAGGATGGACAAGCAGCCTGAAGCCTTCAGAACATCTGCTTCTGGTCAGCATGTACCAGTTCTTCTATACCCCCTTTCTCATTTATTGGTGTGCCATCTGGCTACTGGGAAGAACCGATTGTTCTCCTAGGAGGTGGTCATAATGTTTTGACTGGACGAACACGAACACACACACACACACACACACACACACACACACACACACAATATATATATAAACAGAAATTATTCAACGCTTAAAAAGGAAGCCGTGGTTTTGGGGTGGAGAGTGTCTTCATGAGACTAAAAACACAGGAAACCCCGGAAGAAAAACTACTGCTGAAACGTTTGTCTCACATTGCTTCACTGCAATATTAGAATTACGTTTAAAAACCGTACAGAAGGTTAAGTTGAAAGCGTTTGCAGAAGTTACTTGATCCCCACCCCAAGTATTCTGAGGCATCTTAAAATGATACCACGATCAAAGTTCTTTCTCCTGATCACATATCTCAGTATAAAATCTTATTTCCTATGAGTCTACTGTTTATTTTACCAGCAGCCAACTTTACAGAGATGGGCGACGTCCAGTGAATTGCTGAAGAAATAAGACTAACTAAAATAAGATTTTCTTATGGGGTTAGCTACTTCAACTTCACATTAAACTTCAACTAAAGAGGCAACAATCAGTAAATGTGATCTGATGTCCTGTCAGTAAATGCTGCTTTCCCAATATTAATTAATAACAGGCTATTGCCCAACAATTTTGATATGTCACTTTGCATGACATTCCACTTCTACACCTCAGCCAGCCGTTTCCTCGCATTCAGAAGAATTACTGATCCAAAAGCACGGTTTTTAAAATTCATTGCAGAGGCTGACCCAACTTTTTAAAGGGCCGCTCAATTAGCCTTAACACGGTTCCTGCTGTGGATGTTGAACGGGACCAGTACTGCACTTGAAGTTTGCTTCACGATAAAGACAACCAGATATCGAATCAGCACTTTGAGGCAATGTCAGATTTTTGCCCCACTGAATATCCGGTTGCCCTGCGTGTGAGGAAGCTGACCAGTTCCTACATGTCAGACTGGAAGAATTAAATGTTGAATGAATGCCTCAAAAATAGCCAATAAGGAATTACAATGCAGCTAACAGAAGCTGGTAGGCTGCTGGAAGGTGTACCTGCCACACTTGTCATTATGTGTAGCCCTGTCTCTCAAAGAAAAAAATCCTGCCCTGAGATTCACAGAAAGAGATGGAAAGATAACCCAGCACAGTTCAGAACTGGCAATAAGCTGGGGAAAAATAAAATGTTTGTCAAATCAGTTAATAGTTAAAATGAATGCAAAAAATTGTTCAAACTGTTCAAAATGTGATGTGACGCCTACATAAACCCAAAGGCAGAACATTTTAAAGAAAAAATATATTAAACAAAAAATTTAAATGCTGTTTTTGAAATACCAAATAAATACAAATATGATGTAAGAGGACAATACCGCACTCCTTTGTTTTGTTTACAATCGTTTAAAAGAGCAGCAGAAAGGCGTACAGCATTCCCAATACAGCAAAGTGATGCCATCTTGCGATGTAAACAGACAACAACTCTAACAACAAGGCTGAGGGAGATGCCCACCTGAAGGAGATGAGGTCGGTATACAGAAGGGGGGGCATGAAAAAAGTCAGGATTAGCTTCCACATCTCCGTGTTTCTATCCATGTCACCCCACCAGATCTGAGACAGCAGGGTCTTATAGAAAGAAAAAAAGTTACATATAGCTGCTGCGAATCAGAAGTAAAATGAAACTAAACTAAAAGTACAAGTGTGCACACACCTGCACGCCGTCGTGGCTAAAAAAGAGACGGGCATCAGCGGCCGTCGCCATCTGCAGACAGGTAGCCCCGCCCCACGTTGCCGACTTTGCAATGAGCAGCGTGAAGGAGCGACTCTCACTGCTCTCGTAGCACTTTCCGAACACGTCTACAGAGGGAGGGAGAGAGAGAGAGAGAGAGAGAGGCCCTGATACAGGGTGTCCACTGCAATCTAAACCTGTCTACAGAGAGACAGACAGACAGACCGACCCTGATACAGGGTGTCCGCTACAATCTAAACCTGTCTACAGAGAGACAGACAGACAGACCGACCCTGATACAGGGTGTCCGCTACAATCTGTCTACAGAGAGACAGACAGACAGACCGACCCTGATACAGGGTGTCCGCTACAATCTAAACCTGTCTACAGAGAG
>JAACJT020000075.1:23202371-23215476 GCA_009936485.2 Gymnarchus niloticus
GACAGACAGACAGACCGACCCTGATACAGGGTGTCCGCTACAATCTAAACCTGTCTACAGAGAGAGAGAGAGAGAGACAGACAGACAGACCGACCCTGATACAGGGTGTCCGCTACAATCTAAACCTGTCTACAGAGAGAGAGAGAGAGAGAGAGACAGACAGAGACAGACAGACAGGCCCTGATGCAGGGGGTCTGCTACAATCCAAATATGAGACACGGCTTTAAACATTTTGTAGAATTTATGTTCTTAATATTATGAAAAATTAACCCATTAAGGTCCCGGACTCGTGCAGGTGAGATTTTTGCCTGTTGGGGGGTGGTTACCTTAAAAAAATAACACCATCCCAGGCATCTGCTCCATATATATGCATATGGCTGTGTAAACTGTAAATCCTTCATCTTCAAGAATGTTATTTTACTATCTTTGTCAAAAAAGTGTGGAATGTTTCTAATATGTGTATGATAAAACCACCGTGCTGGCTTACTTTTAACCTTCACTTCTTAAGCAATCTCACATATTGTTTATATAAAATATTTGTCCACACTTACAAGCACTTATTCTCATTAGCCCGGGGCTCAAGGCTGGGGCGATTTAGAGCTGCCAATTACCCTAACCACTCGTCTTTGGACTGCAGGAAGAAGCCTGTGCAGGAACCGCACACACAGAGAAGTAGGAAGATAGACCCCTAACCCTGCAAGTGTGAGGAAGTCGCACCACCCGCTGAGCCACCCTATTTACCTGAAATATACGCTCGGGATCAGCGCAACAGACACACGCGTTCCATTTTCCCCCATCCACTCACCAAGTGCCAAGTTCTCAAACTTGTGTGCCAACTCCTCCATGGACATCTCAGCCTCGGTCTCCTTCTCCAGCTTGGAGAGTTCCCTGAGAATCTTACACCCACTCAGGGAGCTTAGCACCGATTCTTCTGCCTGAGGGAAACCAGGATGCAGAGGAGCCAGAGGAGGCAGCTTCAGTAATGAGGAAGGATTGCACACATATTAATGCCATCAAGCCATCGAGGACTGCATGCTTAATGTTTCAACCATCTTTGGTGACACGGGCAAAACCAGCAAGTTCTAGAGCAGAACACTAATTTTCTCACACGTCTACGCTAGGGAATCCAAAGCAGCTAACATTTTTGTTGAACAGGTACAATCCTGCACCTGTTCCATTTCAGAAAGCAAACGCTGTCACCACACATATCCGTATTTAGATCTCGATTAATGATAATCTGTCGCATCCTACATGCAGTACCCGGCACTCATGTCGTGCCGCAGAGTTACCATCTCCCAGAAAAAGGCAGCCATTTCTCCACGGTTCTGCAGGACAGCCCAGATGAAGAGAGAGACCCAAGGAAACTGGCAGGGCTCATCCCGGTAGGCACACTTTCCCTGCAACAGTTTGGTTACGCTCTGACAGACACGGAGAGACAGAGGGAGACCATCAGAAATATTCTACATCGCAAGCAAACAAAATTGCGCGGGTCTGTCAATCGAAGCACGCATTTCTCAACCGCAAAAAAAAACTAAGTGCCAATATTTAAAATTAACTTCAGACTGAACTCCTTAAAGTTTGGAGATTTCCCAAAGGGCCCATAGTTTAAGTTAAGACAAGTCATTTTCCTCAGCCATAATTAGTGTCTAAAACATCTACCTGCACAATGAAAAAGCATCTTTAATCTCAGGAAAAAAAAAAAAAAAAAATCATCACTTGTATCATGATTTAGAATATTACAATCATAACTAAAAATAAGCAGAAGGAGAGAGAGAGGAAGGGGGGGAGATAGAAAAAGATAAAGAGAGGAAGAGTGAGAGAAGAAGAGGGGGAGGGGTAGAGAGATGGTGAGGGAGTCTTACCTTGACAGCTCTTCTTGAGCTGGTGGTCTGATCTAATTCCAAGGTCTCATAGTAAAATGGCTGGCAGACATCCCCTAATATGTCCCTCAATACACGAGACACCTAAAAGAGGATTCATTATTTTAAACATCACGCCAAAATACACTATGGACCACGTACCATGAACTGTACTGCATTATACCAGTGGTCTCCAGAACATGCGGCCAGTAACTTACAGTCTCGCTCCATAAAATGATTCATGCATTTATCAGATCCATTAATGAGACCTGTCACCCCTGCCAGCTTGCTGTAATGTAATAACAGCAGATCACAGCTTGTATTAAAGTACTCTACTCCTACACTCTCCCCTGGCCTCTGACCCATACCATACGGCCCAGATCTCTTCGAACTACGGCAGACAGCTGTGCTGAAGGCTGATTATGGGAATGAGCTCCATCAGCATGGGAAGCAATTGGCATTCCTTTGTGTAACTCCTGTGTCTAACCAGGTTCTGACCTCATACAAACTCAGATTTTTGATGGAGCCGGGTCCACACTGGGGGTTCTCCATACCCTCGGGGGCCGGGTAGGGCGCACAGCCACTGGCGTACAGCCGCTCGCTCAAACGGCGCTGCAGCAGTGTGTACGTCACCGTGTTGTCCGACACGGAGCCGTACAGAGCCTCCAAACGCCCATACGTCAAGTAGTCCAGGATGTTCAGGCCATTCTCCGCAAAGAGCCGGACAAACTGCGGCTTATCGTTCACCAGGGCGTCCGTCATGGACTCTTCCAAATCTTCGTACTGGTCAGAGAAGGGCGAGTACACAGGCAAACGTTAACTCGAAAGACACAAATTAAAAGAGTGATAACGGAACACTGATGCTGACAATGGATGCTGCACTAAGATTGAAAAAAAGCAGATCTGACAAAAATTACATGAGGTCAAGTTCTATAGAACTGAAAAAATGATAGCTAATTTATGAGGATCTATTTATACTAATGTCATCTTTACGCAATCTGATTTGCTGCTAACTGGTCTTGCTACTGTAAGTCGTATTGCTGGCCCTTATTCCCAGAACTAGGATCTCTGTCACGTGTGCAAACATCACCTTCCACTGAATATCCCCATTGAAGAGCTCACTCTTAGCAATGTCCACTCTGTTCCAGGTCACCGCCAGCTTTAGCTCCTCTGAATGTGGGTTGGTGCCACGGCCCACTCTGTTCTTGCGAGCTGGGAAACAGGGACGATAAACCTGTCATGCAGTCCCGTTTGTGGGTGGATGTTCAGCACAGGGCTGGGGAAAGAGCAGGCCACCAGAAAGCCGAAGGTACAGCACTTCTCTTTGAAGAAGGGCCCTGGCTCGGCTACCTCTGACAAGGACTTGGAGTAGCACTGTATCAAAGTCGTCAGGCCCATCTTGCTCCCCGTGGTAGACCGTGATCAGCTCCCTGTTCTGATATATACCGAGAGCCTGGTGGGAACAGTGTCCAAAGGGGGACGAGAGAGCACGGAGTGAAGGGTGAGACCTACGAGACTGAATTATTAATCAGGCGTAATAAGATCAAAGACAGCAGTAGTCCATATCTACCAATGGAAACTTCAGGAGCTTGACAAACCAGGCAGGCCGTGTCACCACTCCAGCATTTGGTTTTACAGAGAAAGCAGACAAACCTTCTCAGTCAGCTTCTCCGTTTCCCTCTTTGCAGGCGAGGGAAGGTGCTTCTTCACCAACTCTCCAATCTGATCTTTCAGCTCAGGGCTGAGCGGTTGCCCCTCTCCTTCACTGGGTGACGAGGCGGGGGTCCCTGAAGCCAGCTCCTCGAGAATCTCACAGATGAGGTCGGCGACGCCCCCAGATCCCGCGAGGACCAACCAGGGTCCAGATTTCCGGAGAGACCGCTCTACTCGCTGAGAAAGACTGGGTTAGTCTTTGGTATCCATGGGGGTAAGTTGCCTATTTGGCCATTTTTGGTCCTGTAAACATACCGCCAGCATAGCTGCTCCTCCTCCTATCAGCACACACAGAACCGGAACCTCAATACTTCCACTCTCTGGTAGACCAGGAGAGGCACAGTAAGTCTCGCATCACAATTTCACTTTACTTTAAAAAACCTTAAAGTAATGAGACCAACAGCACATCCAATGGTTAAGCAGTAAGAACACTCAGCCCTGGGGAGCTATTCCAGAAAGCGGGTTTGAATCTTGACAAATCCTGCAGTTAGTTTACTCCAGTCAGAAATAAGGTTTAACTATAGGATATATTAAACCTGCCTTCTGGAATACCCCCCTGGTGAAGGACACTATTTTCTTTATTTAGTTACAAGGTAAACTATATTTACTTTTATACATACTGTTTATTCCCTCAGATAACATTTATTTAAAGTTTACATCATGACAGACATTTTTTTTTTTGCATATTCTCCAGATTATGTAACACAAAAATCTATGTAAAAAAATGGATCTACACAAATGGTGTGTTTTGGTATGTTTGACCATTTAAACAAACTGACCAAACATTTCAAAATACTGCAAGGAATGGCACATTGTTATAATTGTCAAAACAATTTACCATCACTGCATTACATTCTATCTGAAGTATCATTGTTATAACTGTAAACATATTAATATTACAATACAGCCCTATCAAGAGAAAAATCAGTGCTGATTTCATGACCAATTGTGCATTTTTAACTTTCATCACCAGGGGGCAGTGTGAGTCTCTTAGCATCGTCGTTACTATGGATAACAGCAAAAACAGGATCAGTTGAGCAATTATGTTTCAATGGATTCATATACAAAAAGATTCATTTCATGTGCAAACAGCTACTAAAATATGTCATAGCAGATTTGATAACCTGCATTTTCCATTCTCACCCCAAATGCCTGTCCGCTGGCGAGAGATGAAGTCCTCCAGCGAAATCCTGAAGCCAGTCTCACCCCCCATGCGGCCCACAGTGCCATCGTCCACCAGAAGGAAGGCCTCGCAGTTGTTGTCCAGACTGTGAGAGTCACAGGAAGTATTCGGCACATAGTACCGGGCTGGGAAACTACCCTGGGAGCGCGAGGAAGTGACAGAGATGGAAGGTTAATTAGGAAACATTTCATCTGACACGGTACTGTGCCTCTGGCCTGCTGTTTGGCTGTGCTACCTTTGGACTGACCAGCTGTTGTCGGTTATGCACAAGGCCCCAGGGAGCTATGCCTAGGGCAACGACCTTGGTATGAGTGAGAGAGAGGGCAGCAGTTCTGAGGTCCCTCACTGCCTCCCCAATGCACCTTGCCAGCCCTTCTCTGAGACCCCTTGTAAAGATCCACGCCCCTGAGAAGAGACTAAATGATTAGTGGGCTTTTCACAGTCTAAAATCTACAAACAGGACTCTTATTATTTAAGACCAACACGTAGGATTGCAAAAAACCATTAAGTGACTTGGTGTGTATGAAATGGTTATTCATCATTGTCAGGGGGTTAAAAAACAAGTGTCTGAAAAGCATTTTTCCCCTCTGACACACTTCTCAGCTGGGGAGGTTACAATAAGGGCCGTTTTCCTACAGCGCCCTTGATAAAAGGAGGAGTGCCAATTGTAAAAGAGCCACGGTATGGAGCAGGACATGGGAGTCTGGCGTCTTAGCCAGGAAGGCTCTCGTGCTGTCTACGTTTCCCTGGCCCAGGAGAGCAGGACGCTCAGCAGAACCCTCTGTCATGATCTAATTTAGCCGCAGACCTCCAGGAGTGACACTGGAGCTCTGCCGCACCATTCACATCTTCACATTATTGGAGATGTGGGAGGAACAGACAGTTTATCCCCAAAAAAAAAAAACTTGGCTAAAATCACTACTTCTTGGCATAGCTCAATCTGCTAAACGGAGACGACAGCTCGACGTGCTCAGACAGCACTCCTGATATCAGCCATATCTGCACGTACATGCACAGCGCAAACAGACTACGAAAGGCTGAAGTCGGAGTCACCTGTGCTCTGTGCGGCTCTCACTAGACCCTGTCGGAGTACGTCTCGGACCCAGGTCTTCAACTTCACACTGCCCTCTCCACCCTCCACAGACAGGACCAGATTGGGACGGGGCAAACCCCAGTGGGTGGTCATCAGGGTGTATACAGTGGCAGGTGGGGTGTCACATGACAACCGCAGGAACTGGGAGAGAAACACACAGACCGTCCCGAGACTGACAAACTGGTTTAGCTGGTATAGAGCCTGTCTTCAAACCATGAATGAATTTTAATTTGTGATGGTGTGACCGACACACCTCTTTGAATAGCTAGATAGGAATTTAGTTTAGAGTTTAATGGAACATAAAGAAATATAGCAGCCTGCCTAGGGTAGTGTGGAAATTGAGGCCAGACTCTATGGAAAATGTGCTTAGGTCTAAGTTTCTAAGCATGAAGCTAGTGAACACCTATATACATGCACAGGTTTATGTTTGTGAGGGGTGTGTTCGCATCAGAGTTAAATGGAGCACATGCGAAGCGAGGGTATTGAAGCAGCAGGTTCACAGGAAACTCGTGCGTGTGACCTATACACGTGCACGCGCACACACACACACACACACACACACACACACACACACACACACAAAACCCCACCATGCTCCTCAGCCTGGCTTTCAAGACACAGCGCTGCACTATGTAACGGTGAAATGGAAAGAGAACGGCAGCTCCAGAATGGTCTGGGGGGGGAGTCACCCACATGGCTCCGCCTCCTCCCCGCTCCGGCAAATTCCAGCTCGCCGAAGGCATCCGTGGGCTCCTGTGAGGAATGCTGGGCACTCTCCCACTGGCTCACGATGGCGGTGCTGAAATAGTCCCCAATGGCCACAGAGGTATGCTCTTCCCTCATGACTCCACATTGGCAGAGACCACCATTGCTGAGGGGGTATGAGGAAGAGAGGATACATCACTGCATACCACCCCCACTATGAGAGAAACCACTCCTCACCCACTGACCTTTGACCCAAGCTCCCCCATCGTGATATATAATATTTTTCTTTTTTTAAAGAACAGTGAGTACCCCTAATATCATTAATGGGTCCCTAAGCTGCAACAGGCACTGAAATGCCATTAACACCTTAAGATGATATTTGTGTAGAAGACAAACTAATTGCTCCATCATCATAGATGTGTGATGTTTGTGCTTGTAGTGTTTTATTTTTAAATGGCTAACAGCTTCTCAGGTGTGCTTAAACCCTTTTTTGTACTAAATTTGTTCAGTTTTTATGGTTTGGAAATGCTAAAGATATGTTGTGTATATTTTCAACCTTGCAAAAATGCAACTAATTAGAACTCAAACATTAAATCTGTCTCTAAGGAAAATCAAAGTGTTTCTTTGAAAATGTCAGAGACATGGCGTTTCAAATATGTACTTTTGTCTAAGTCATGAGAAAACGCTGAGTTTGTCTAAACACTATAAGCCATGTTTTCCCAATAATCATTACACTGCAAGCATTTCTTTTAACCAAATGACTCAATTGCAAAAATCTAGATTTATGAAACTAATTTCTTACTAGGAGTTTCACTAAAAATGTAAGTGCCCTGGACATAAAGTGACTCATCACTAATAATTAGGAAAATTCAGCTCCGTTGTTATTTTAAACTGAAAATGAAGAAAATTGTGAAAACAATGTTTGTTGAGCCTTTGTCTTTCATGCAAAAACATTCTTTAAAAAAAAAAAAAAAACAACACATTTTACAATGACTTAAGATTTTTTTTTAACAAATGCTGCAAGTCATCCACTGACTTATAATTACACTAGCTGAATAACGGTTCTTATCAATGTCAGCTGTTTCCATATAGCTAATTTCACATTTGAAACGTGTTCCCTCGGTCATAAAAGTGACTCCTTTTTTAACCCTGAGCTAAACAATGTTGGCTCTCAGTAGAGCAAATGGGTTCTGTCATGACTGGGTGAGTTTTGTCCAGGTGTTCCAACGTCCTATATTCATGTGATTTCTCTAAATTCCTCTTGTGACCTCTCTAAATTCCTCTTAGCGTTCAGTCTGTGTTGGACTAATCTCATCCAGGGGGTTCCCTGCCTTGCACCCTGTGCTTCCAAAGACGGGCTAATTGCAGCCCTGCTGGGTAAGCACTTTTGAATACGAGTAAGCTAGCTGTTTTATTATTTCTTACCTAATTCTTTTAGTTCATGCTTGATTCAATTAATATGTTTTAAGGGAGAAAATTTTATACACTGTCTCATAAAAATTACATCAGAACAAATGTTTGCTTGTGTGTGTGCTTGTGTGTTTGTCTGATGCCCTATACTGCCTGGGGTATGCTCAAGACCCCCGCCCCCAAACAACAACGGTAGTATAAGTTATCTGGGATGGATGGATGGATGGATGGATAATATTCTAGCCAAATGGTATTAATTATTCATAACACATGCATGGTTAATCATTGTCCTTCTCATGGGTTACACACAAATTACGTAAACTATGAGATTTCCATTAGGCAAGTCTTGTGTACTGTGAGTTATACTGTAGGAAGTTACAGATAATTTAGCGACATTGTTGACAATTAACTGGCATGTCTGCAGATCGTGGGACAATAGCAGCACAAACACAGGCTGAACATTTCTGCGTCCAAATTGATTAGGCTAAATGTTAAATTTCTGTCAGCTCACTGTAGGAAAGCGCTCAATTTATCTACATTTGGAAAACAGGGTCTTTGCCAAAGATGCTTCAAAGACAATGCACGCCACAGGATTACATAGCATAAATTTCGGATATTTTAAGGTGCACTAAAGGAAATGCTCATTTGTTTGTTGATTTCATAAATGAGCAAGGAAAGTGAGCTTATTAGTGCAGAGATACATTGGCGATTACATTAGTGAACAGATATGCTGTGCCTGCAAGACTTAGAATGACTTTTCTTCCATTTCTATGGTGACTGTGCCACCACTACACCTTAAGGTCCCTGACCAACCTAAAACAGGACAAACTGTGAACATAGATGAAGAGCGCAATTTGTCATTCTTCAACTGTTGCAGTCAAGCCACCTTAGTTTCTTTGACCGACATCCATCTACAAAATGATTGAGACTGACATTAGTCAAGGTGCTGCTGAGCATGGAAAAAAAAAAAAAAAAAAAAAAAAAACAGTAACACTGAGGCAAATTAACTCTACATGAAGCCAACTGTTACACATGATGTTCATACTGAATGGTCATTGGCAGCGTGTCCTTAATGACTGACAAGTAGGGCAACAAATAGCTACATAGGGGCGGGTCTAAAATCCTGCCTTTAACTGGATACCCCTAGATCTCTAAACAAAAAAAACTGGACCCAAATACTACCCCAGGCTGAGCAGGACTTTTCACCACTTAATGCTTATCAGTTAAAAATGAAAGGTGTCATGTCAGGGGTAAGATAAAATTCTTTTCATTACAATTAGCTAGCTGATGTGATCGTCTTTGCCTGTTTCTTTGATTTTACTTGAAGAGAAGCAAACAAAAAATAGCTTTAAATCTGAAATTTTTAGTTATTTTTTCCCCAAACAACAAATTTTAACATGCAGGGCCTAAAACAAAAACACAAGGCAGATTTCGGGTTTTTTTCCCAGCTAAAATAAAAGTTCCAGTAACCTAATTTTAAAATAAGGAATAGAAGTACAGGTGTCTTGAATTTCCAAAAAAACACCTAAAAGCAGTTATACAGTGAGTAAACAGCCCATATGAGGAAATGCCACACCATTAAGATGAGAGAGAAAACATTTTGTCAGTTTGACATATCTGTTTAAGATTACATAGACGGCAATCCATGACATAAATAAGACTACATTATTTTCCGTTTTACAACTTTAATCATTCTCGGTAAGACTCAAAAACCAAAATGGTTTGAGACTCATCATCTCATATAGAAACACTACAGTAGCACAGCTAAAAAGGCCTCCACAACATCAGACATCGTTATAATTTGAAGCTGATCATTAAATACGGCTTTGCACTGTAAGGGTACATTCTACGGTTATAAAGAAGCACGTGCAAACACAGCATGCATTAGAGAATACTTAATTTCAAAATTTCTCTCTTTGAAATTAAACATTCACTGAAATCAAAATAGAAGACTATTTAACCTTAAAAAATGAAAATCTGCAAAACCTCCATTCTCCAAACTACAGACATGCACTATCAGCTTGGCAGGTTCCATCAAACGTTTTTGACGAGTATACAAATATCAGCAGGGAGACTACTGAGGGCATTTACGAGAGCTCGAGGAGCCCGATGATCTATTAATATAACCAGAAATTAAAATATGCAGAGAAATAAATGACAACAACTGAAGCTTCTTCACCTGCAACAATCTGCATTGGGGACTGTTGATGATACCAGGGTTACATCTTGCTCCTTTCAAATCAATCATTCATGCCTCAGTGTGCTTTTGTGCTATAGCTATGTAAACAACCCACAGAACCCCCTTTTCATGAGAACAGTGATTAACAAGTGAGGCAATAGGAAAGCACACTTCCCAAGAGCAGAGCGTCAGTGATTTCTTAAAATAGATCCGTGGACAACGTGTAATAGCTGCATTTGCCAAATTAACAATGAAAAGGTGGCCCCATACCTAAATGAATCTTCCACGAAGGCTGCACACACTCTCTTCTTGATGATTTTTGGTATCCAGCTCTAAAATAGGAAATGTTACTCTTGAAAAGTTCAGTATAGTAACATTCACTCCACATTTCACATCCTTAGGTCCCACGTGTGGTTGAAATGCAGTAAACTTATCTGCTGAACTGGAAATCAGAAAGACATACAGAAAGGGAACCAAACAATATCTCAGCTGTTACCCTTAACCGAGACGGCCACCAGCGGTATGGTGGTAGAGATGCAAGACTCATCAGGAGACATCTGCCGTCAAAACTCCAGCTTGAATTATACCGAAATCTCCAGCCATGAAAAACACACAAGTTACCTTACAGAGAAGGAAAACATGAGCTAAGCAAAAGACTAACAGTACGAAAGAGGAAGGTGAAAGGTCACAATGAAATCTGAGAGAATGAGGAGCAGATCTAATATGTTCTCCAAAGGTGAGGAGCACACAGATCATGGTCAGATTTGTAGTCAATGAACTTAATCACTTCATTTGAATTCTAAAAGAAAGCAGAGACCAAGCAAACTCCCAGTGGTAGAATCTGAGAGAATGTTCGCTGGCACAATAACTGAGCTCATACCAGTCCTGTAAATGTACACAAGTACCACCATTTTTTGGAAATCATGTTTTTTTCTTTTTTAACGTGTAGGTCTACTATTTGCTGGTCAAAGTATTTATGTTTGTTCCTTTTCCATAGTGCAGCACAGTTAGGAATGGATTCACAAATGAGTCTAGATTCAACTGGATGGATGGACAATGGAGTGTGTGGAAGTCAGGAACATTATTAGCTTGCTGGTTCAAGTCCAAGTAGGAAGAGTGCTGCTGTGTGCTTAACCGAGGCTCAGTACTTACAGGAAAAGTGTCCTCCTGGATAAATGTGCAAAATTATATGCGATAAGCATCGACCGAGCAAGAAAATGACAAGAACATAGCAGGCAAGTCTCAGAATTATAGGCCATTCAGAGCACAGAGTGGAAGAAAAGTGAGTTTGATCAGTAATGAGACATACCTGCAGAGTTTAAGGTCATTGCTAGAAAACTTAAAATTCCACAACGGTGGCTGGCAGAACTTAGAGGAGAGCTGCAGATGCAGCTTAATGCTACATTTATTTTCAGCTCAAGAACAAGAGCAAATCGAGTACTCTTCACAGTTCAGCCATAACCCAGGAGCGCCCCTCCCCTGACTACCCTGAGGTTCTGTTCACCCCTCAGCTTTTCGGTAATATTGTCATGACCCTATTCTGCATACACCTTGAAGGCTCTCATACTACGCATGTCTGACCAAATATTTTTTCCCTTGATCATACACTAAACACTCCCCCTGAAGTATTAAGGGTGGAACAGCAAACACAGCCATTTTAATTCAGTTGTATGCACCCTGAAATTGTCAATTTGGATCTGATAATTTGGGGGAATAAAGGATGCGGTCTTGTAGTTGCCATCCACTGTCGGTTGCTCACTATTGTCATCTTCTGCTACCTCCACAGCATAACTAGCCGACAGAAATGGCTGTCAGTCCAGTGAAGAGTGGAATAACTCTTGAGATTTTAGCCTTGCTGTCAAAGAAAGAAGATTCCAAATAATGGAAGTCATAAAGAAATTGACCCCCTTGCCAGTTTCCTTTGACCCTTTGTGCTAGGTATGCAATAAAACACGGCTAATTTCTTTGAAGGAATGTTCCAAAAGCTTTAATTCCCAGATTTACCAGAAAGTCCAGCAGTCATCTTGTAATGGGCACCAACTCACAAGAGCCCAGGAATAGCCTATATGAAAACCACATACTACACTCATTAGAAGTCAAATTAGATGTCTTAAAAATCAGGTCTGCACACCAGTCTTGTGTAAGATCCAAGTAAAGTACAATTACATTTTGTTTTCCTTTCATAGATTGATTTACATTGTGCCTCGGATTAGTATTTAGGATTGGCGTAGTATATAAATTAAGAACAGGATTTTCTTATCGGACCTCGACACAATCTGCTGGTCGAAGCTTACGCAAATGGACGAAAGGTTAAAGACAATGAAAGGCAAACTTTGTCTTGTGGCACAACCGTGAAAGGAACGACACGACCTGTCATTAAAATGACATTTGGTTTCTACTGCAGAAAACGTAGTAGTCAGTAGCCAAGCAAAAGAATTATGCGCATTAATAAACAAGACATAATGCACCGACGACAAAAAAAAAAAAAAACCTATAGGCAGACACTTTAAAGGAATACATTTCATTTAATTTCATTTGTACATTTCTGACAGGTACGGTTCGGCGTTCGACTTCAAGTGAAACAGCTAGAGGCGCATATTGTCATATATTACGCAAGCGATATATGAACCCTTTCAGCACATAACTACTCAAATACTGGTTTCATTTTACCAAAGCTTTCAGTTTGTCTTTAATGAACATCTGTTAAGAAATGTCGAACTTATGAATGGCCACCGTTGAGTGCGATACCTGATCTTTCTCCGTTTTCACTGCTCCCTCGTCTTTCTTCGGCTCACTCATACTTTGTCGGACGGTCGCTTTTGGTCGGTGTGACCGCATTTCTTTGTGTGTAATTGTAGAACTTTAAGTTAAATTTGACGCCTTTTGTCAGGAAGTGAACCGAACTTCCGAGAACACCAACGCTTCTCCCTCGAGCTGATACTGCTGCTCCACATAACCGCACA
>JAACJT020000075.1:23215576-23231478 GCA_009936485.2 Gymnarchus niloticus
GGTCAGGGTGTGGTTTACCATGGTGGGCAGGTAGGAAGAGGGAGAAATCACAGAAGAACGAAGGACTCAAAATCACTGGGATACACACCATCACATCAGGGGTCAGATACTGCTGCTCCACATAACCGCACAGGTCAGGGTGTGGTTTACCATGGTGGGCAGGTAGGAAGAGGGAGAAATCACAGAAGAACGAAGGACTCAAAATCACTCGGATACACACTGTCACATCAGTTGTCGAACTAGGAGAACTGACAATATTTTTAACTCCTAGGAGAAGTTTTGACAATGCGAATGTCAAGTGTGAGATACAAAGCAATACATTTTATTTTAAATAACTTTATTATAGGCATTTCTATGTACAATAGAACTGTTAATATAATCTCTATATACAAACTGGTGCCCTACATGTCAAATGTAGTGTATGTTTTCTCAGCTTCTCATTACAAAACTGTTGACATTTATACAAAATAAACATGTCCATCTACACATTAGCTGTAATGTATAGTGGGAACCAGTCAGTTGTCCAGTTCGTAAGTAGATATTGCATTATTGTCCCCATCTCTCTTATTCAGGTTTTTGTACCCAGAGTCAGCTATTTTCCTTCAGCCTTCCTCCCTTACTTTATCCTCCTCTCTGCTCCTGTATTGACCTCCGTAGATCTGCGGTGCATTCCTCCTCATCACACCTACTCCCCCACTCTTCCTCTACCTATCTCCCATACCCCCGGGGGTCACTGGCCTTTCGAGACTCGTCCTTGCCGTTAGTCTTGCCCATTCGATACAGTGTGTTGGCCAGGATGTGGACCTGGCAGGTTCCCAGATGGCAGCCCCTCTGGAAAGCCCGTCTCAGGCGAGTCCTGGACTCAAGGCTGAGGAACAACAGGACAGGAGGAATCACAAGGGGATAAAAACATTGTTCACTTATTACTCATTATTTGTGAGCCTTAGACCCAGCGATGAATTTGGCTCATATCATATTACACTGACAATTTCAATACCATTAATTCACAGCAGATGTGTTAAACAGGAGCAATGTGTACGAAAAGCTAACAATTAATAACATAAAGAAAATTGTCCAGTAGAAAATCTGACGCACCATATATTGTTTACCAAAACCTCATAAAAACAACAAAAGTATTCAGTCATGCTTCTGTACGGCTCAGTGCTAGTACCATGACAAGCCTAGAGTGAAACGTGAGGGCGAGAGCAGTCTATTTCATTCAAGTCTGTGCATAGTACCTGTTGGTTTGTTGTTTTGGCTCTTGCAGGTCTACTTGCTGGATGGTTCCTTCCTGCATGACCTCTTCCCTCTTGAATTTTAATGTCTGCACTCCCCTCTCCAGCAAAGACAGAATTGTCTGTGGTGCTCTGCTGGAAGCAAAGCTAAGAAAAAATTTAATTAGTGGCATTGTTTTTTACTGTGTTAGTCACATATTTAAATATTCGGCTTAGATTTAATATTGTTGTGAACTTCAAACAAAGCCAAATGCACATCTGGTATTGTATGTCACATACTGTAGGTGCGGGAGATAGGGTGTGGAAATTGCTTCTCTGTTTATGTGCTTGGTATGTTTCCCAAAGCAACGGGTCTTGTGTTAATGTGCTAGGCTTATTCCCCAAGCCACTGTGTTCAAGTGTGTGTGTGCGTGTGTGTGTGTGTGTACGCGTGTATGCATATATGTATTCATCCAGCTCGGCTCACCTTCGAGGGGTGGGTCTGAGTGGTGAGGCTGTCAAGAGATGTGCCCTCAGGCACAGCAGGAAGAGAGCTGTCATGCCCGCTGTGTGCATGCTCTGGTGGCCTGTCGCGGGTTCGGGGGAGGGGCCGCACACGGAATGGCGTGTAATTGGTCTGTAAGTGGAAGCTGCAGTTATCAGAGCTGTCTGACTGCTTACACAAATATCATCTCAATATGATGTCCCAATACAATTACAATCAATGGTATAATTATCAACTAAACATTTACTAATTATCTAATGATTAAAGATTAAAGTGACAACAAAATACATACTACTACATGCAAATTAACACTATAAACAAAAGCAAAACATTTTGAACCTGCAACGTGTAGCAGGTTGAGTAGTTGTTTCATTTAAAATGGTCAACTTACCCTTTAATGGAAAGGAATTCTGGTAACTTTGTTGTGTTAATTTTTCCTTCTGATTCTCTGTCTCATTTTCTCCCTGACCATCTGTTCCCATTTTCAGCCAGTCTTCTGCATGCTCAGCCCTTTTATAAGACGAGCCGAAGCAGGGAGGGAGGGTCATACGTGGAAGAATGACTCTTAATCAGACTTTCCTCTTTCCCCCTCCTTGTGCTGTGACGCATCAGTCACCATTAATGACAGATATAGTCCTCATATTTAATTATGAATCATATTTCAATCTCATCCTCCACTTACTGTTTACCGCAGCACTGGAATTTCAAAGCATGTCATAGGACTGGATTTCAGACTGTTAAGATCTGTGTCAGGTTTACGATCTTAAATGGCGTAGCGTCACCTTCATCATCTCTTCAGATCTCTCCTCCTGCTTTTCTTCGTGTTTCCTGGAGTGATTGTTTCAGTGAAGATTGTTTCATTTCCATCACCTGCAGGAAGTGACGGCTTAAAATAGCTCCGTCTTGCTCACTAGCCTTTTGTAAATCAGCATCATGATCTGCACCTCCAGTAACCTCCTCACCATGTCACATTTCCTACCTGCTTTTTTTTTTTCTCCCTCAAGTGTCTTTCAACCACTTGTACCTGCAAATGACACAAACCCTCCTTGGTGTCTGGAGTTGTGTGTGTGCATAAGTAGGGGTCTACATCCATGAAATCCCTGCCAAAAAATCTATGCAGTCTGGCAGAATGTTGCCTTCACGTAAGCTGGATGCTGGTCTTGATGTTACCAAAACTTGGGGTGGAAATGTCTGTGCAGGAAAATATTACATGTCATATTATTCCACTCCTTCCATCACACTGGGGAGAAACATGATTGTTTTACTGCTTCTTCTCTCACAATAGCTCAGTTGCCTTCTTTCTTGCCTCCTTAGTTTCCTTAGTCCATTGTGCACTTTTCCTGCAAGAAACATCTGGAGGTGTTTGTTGGTCATAACAAATCATTCAATCGCGACACTCAGAAATGCACGTACATAAAGAGGTGTCTACGGCAGGCAAAAGCAATAAACCAGATTATTTCAAAGTGCTGTTATTCCCTTTAATAGGTGCCAGAAATTGAGTAAAATATATACTATATAACAGTCTTCAAAGACAATACCTGGCGCTCTCAGTCTATTCCAAGCAGAAAATTCACATTTCCCTTTGTTTTCATTGAAACGGCGTGATAATTATCCATCAGTGCAGGTGCATTTAGCATCTTAAGTGCTTGTGACAATCAGTAAAGTCAAGTCCCCCACCGCCAAAGCAACTCTCATCAGTCCGTCCTGGGGATTTACCACTTTTTACAGCATCCACCGTTTCACAAGGTTCCTCGCTAAGCTAAATGACATCAAAGTTAAGCCAAAACTTGAAGATGTGCTCAACACAGTGTGTAGTTGCATCATAATCACTACTAAGGACAAACTTATTTTGACCCTGAGTATTTACCAGTAGAATCAATTAGCTGCTTTTAAAGGTAATCCCATAGTATATAAAGCAGTTTCTTCCAATTTCTCCACAATGATTTTTCAACGCTAATATTTTGATTAAAAACATCTAAAAAGCATAATGACTTTTTTGGGTCCCGCTATGTTCTCATTCATCTATGAAAAGGAAATATAATGCAAAAGTTCTGGAATATAGTCACCAGTTTGTCATAATAATTATCCATCTATTTTTCAGCCTCTCCTCTTGTAGTGATAATAACGTGGTTTAAAAAGTAATAGGCCAGGGTGTTGCTCCATGTGTCTCTGTATCCAGAAGGTCACTGGTTTGAATCCCTTGAGTGGCAGAGTAATCATATCACCGTTGGGTGTCTGAGCAAGACCCTTAACCCTGAAAATCCGAGCCTGACTTCAAGCTATGCTCTGACCCACATCTTTTGGCCTCAGAGGAGAACATGATGGGATATGTGGAAAAAAAAACAATTCCTATGTTCTAGTAAAAATGACAAATAAAAAATTTGTATGAAGTACAAAGTATATAATGTCTTAATAAAAGAGCTTTGGGACCTTGAGAGTTTCAGGCTGAGGAGATGGAGTCGTCTTAAAACTTAATACCAAAAGAGTTGACTCTTTGAAATTTTGTTATCAGTTAGTATCTCTACGCATTCTCTCGCCCCATACACAATTTTTCCAGTCACTGCTGAACCAGACATCCTGTTCTTTATTTGTTTTTTTTTTTTCTTTTTGTCGCCACTTAATGCCAGCACAAGTAAAGGTATTTTTTCGTTTAGTTTGCCCACTGGGTACAAGTGTGACTATCCTGTCAGGAAGTACTGTTGTTCACCTCTGTACAGACTCTCCCCTGCAGGGACTGAAAGGGCGGGAAGCCGAGCGGTGGTCCGGCATGCGGTGATCGCCATGACGACTCGTTTTACACTCAGGTTAGTTGTCAGGAGGAGAGTTTGTTGATGACATCTGATGTAATAGGAATGTGCTACAAGTTTTCCTACAATTCTTTTGACCTTTGACCCCGTGGTCTCTTTGATCGTAAAACTCGGAATGTTGAGCATGACTCGTGCTCACGTGTTACTTTTTTCGAGTTACCCTGAATAAAGTTCCTGGGGGATTGTCTGGAAGAAGGTCTGTTAAGCGTTGGATATCCGGAAAATGGCGGAAACGGTTCCTCTTTTTCCACTTCCCAAGGCCTTGCCTATTTTTGGGGCAAGTTTCCTAAAGCCTAAAGTGACGTGGCCTGGGACTGGATCTAACAGGATTCTGTGAATGCCTGCAAACAGAGTGCATGCCCAATGACACAAGGCTGTCATCTGGATTTGAAGCAAAGACTGTGTTTATGTTATACTCAGAATATATAAGCACACCTCAGACAACACCTCGGTGGGGTTCAAGGCAGACAACAAATGTCTACATAAAGAAGCCCCTCTATTTAATGCGACAGCACAGCATGCATTGAATCACATTTTAAAAACAAGAATAAAAGAACCAGCATGAATGAACTTTCCACTAGACATTTGTCTCTCCATGCGGTTATTTTCTCAATTGAAATAAATTAAAATGACATTTGCTTTTCTTACATTAGGTATTTAGCGACTGGGATGCTAAATACGTTTTTAAATCTGCCTGATTTACGTTTAATTTTGTAATAAATCCCACTCAAAAGAGCTCCTCTGAACATCTCTGTGCCTAATACCCCAAAGGCTGATATAAGAAATATTAAAAGTCTGACCTGAAAGTTTATAGAAAATAAATGCCTTTACTTGTTTTTTAAAAGCATTCCCGATCTTCTCCGCACTAAACTCTCCCAACTCGCTGTGTTGACCTACATCTGCCAGAAGGGCTGCCCACTGATAGGACACAGCAGATGAAGCTTGGAAAATTCACTTCCAGTTCCCATACAGTCAGCCCTAGTTCCACTCAGGGACGCCTGATCTCCCCACTGCTTGACTCCCTCTACACTAATGACTGCACCTCCATGGACCCCTCTGTCAAACTCCTTGAATATGCAGCTGACGCAAAGGTCATAGGTCTCGTCAAAAATGGTGACGAGTCTGCACACAGACCAGCAGTTGGATGACTGGCCCTCTAGTCAGAACAGCCTGGAGCTGAACATGCTCAGAACTGTGGAGATGACATCGGGCTTCAGTTGGAGGTTGCCAACACCACCCCGCCTCTCCACATTCAATCATCCAGTGACGTCTATAGAAGCATTTACATTTCTAGGATCTACAATCTCCCGGGACCTGAAATGGAAGACCAATATAGACTCATTCATTAAAAAACCTCAGCAGAGGATGTGTTTCCTACACCAGCTCAGGAAGTTCAACCAACCCCAGGAGATGCTGAACCAGTTCCACACCGAGTCTGTGCTCGGCCTCTCCATCACAGTCTGGATTAGATCGGCCCCCAAACAAGACAAAGGCAGGCTGCAGCGAATGGTTAAAACTGTTGAGAAGATCCTTCGTGCCAACCTTTCCTGCCCTCAGGACGTGTGCTCTTCCCAAGTCAGGAAACATGCAGCCCTCGCATCAAGGCCACAGCCCCTGTGAACTTCTCCCTTCTGGTAGATGCTGCAGATCACCTTGTGTGAAAACAAGCAGATTCAAACGCAGCTTTTTCCCTCAGGCCATCACGCTCACGAAGCGCTGACTCCGTGTCCCAGCTCAGTGTGCGTTCTGACTCCCCCCAATGAAAACAACTGTGCAATACTTGTAATAACTAATTGTACAAGCAAAAATGTTTATTCCTATTCTTTTGCACTGCTAGGCATTTGGTTCATTTGTGCTGATATTGTTCTTACTGGACCCATGTTTGAGGTATACATCATCTGTACACACAAACCAATGAGCCAAAACATTATGACCACCCCCTAGTAGAACAGTTGGCTCTTCCCAGCAGCCAGATGGCACATCTACCCAGCAAACAGGGAACGTTCCCACAATGTCCAATAACGTTCTAATTATGTTCTTAACATAACGTACCTGTAATGTTCCCTGTTTACTGAGAAACGGCATATAAAAGACACATTCTGATCAGAAGCAGTTGTGCCAAATGCACCACGCAATTTGTCTATCGTGGAGAACCAGATCTACCCCTTCATGGTGACTGGCTACCCCAGTGGCACGAGCAGGATAATTTTCCTTGCCATGTCGCTAGGAATGTGTACATAAGTGGTTTAAGGTGCATCAGATATACAGCAATGCGCCTCTGGATTTTTGAGTCGTTTATTTTTTCTTACTCTGCACAAGATTTGCTGTGAATTTCTTTCTGGTGCTATGGAAAGAAGGCAACAGGATAACCAAAAGAGCCAATAACCCTGACATGCCAACACATCCCAAAATGGAGGGCACTCATTCCTGAGCAATCCAGGACAAGGGCAGGGAAGCAGACTGAAGTGGGAGGAAGATGGAAGTTGGCACAAAAAATTAAAGGGAGGAGACAGAGGAAGAGGATGACTGATCTGTTGGGGAAGTGGAGGGATAGGGAGTGAGTGGCAAGGGCATAAAGAGGGGGGCAGGGTAAAATGTCGCATTACCCTGGAAGGTCTAAAAAGGCCCAGAGGACATGTCTGAAGGCCTTGCGTGGGGCCTGGTTTAGGATTGGGCTGGACTATTGTGGAAAACAGTGCTTTTTTTTAATTTTGCTGCAGCACACTGCGTGTTAGGTAAACAACCTTCGTCTTTTTCATCTGCAGTATATGGCCAGCTGAAGACGATGCAGGAGCCTTCAGTGTCTTGCAACTGCTGTGAATAGTTAGAGATCTTGATACTGGGATTTCGGGAGGCCTCCTGAGTAAGTGTGGAAACTGGGCAGCTAACCTGACCTATGAAGGGGGTGAACAAAAAAATCTGAGTAGAGCTTTCATGCAGTTCTTCATGACCTCAGTAGAGTTCTCTGCTTGTGTGGATGTAGATGCGGGCAAGCCAAAAACCAGAGTTGTTTGGTTACTAATAGATCTCCCATGGATCTAAAAAAAGCTCGATTTAAAGTAATATGGGAAGCAGTTAAAAGAGAAAACCACCATTACAGATCACATGACTACAGCTGCATTGTCACCTCACCCTGCCATGTCACAGCATCATCTCCCCAAAAGTTTCATCAATCCATCTCTACCCTGCGGACAGCTTGATTCTTTTACCCTTCCACTGGAGCTTTTGGGAGGAGGAATGATCATCTGTATAAAGCCAGGTTTCAGTGGCTCTCTTTGATCAAATCAGGAGTTCTGTACGCACCTTAATGACCTTGGGAGTGGATTCAGGTATTGCAGGAGGAGAGGAACAGAGGGTAACTGTGAAGGAATCATCTTATCTTATCTTATCTTATCTTATCATCTCCATGGAGAGGCAATATGTCCAGTATTAGTACAGATATTATATGAGCAAAATAAAATAATTTGCAGAAGTTATGCAGGTCCTAACTTTAAAGATGCTGACCAACTAGGTAAGATAAGTCAAGTCGAGCAAAGTGGGCTTCATCACCATAACTGCCTTGAATAAAAATACATTGGTAACAGAAATTGGCAGAAAATATTGGGCAACTAACACTATATTGCTAACTATTACAAAAAAATTATTTAAAAATTATATGGTATATTATTTGAAACTATATTACTAACACCAAAGTATTAAACTCCATCCGCTTTTCCTATCACGTTTCATAATTATAACTGAAGATTAATTAAGAAAATTGAATCAGAACTGGGGATCCCCTTGACCTGGCCTGGAATCTTCTGACCTTTATAGGAATAGCAGTGGTGGGGGTGGGTGATGAGAACAATAACAAAGTTATGGAAATGGAAAACGGCATCTAAATATTGCAGAAATGAAAACGCAAAATCATATGGAAATGAAAACAGTGAGAGAACATAATGGAAATGGAAAAATCCTGAAAAATGTGCAGTGCCAACATACTGAGTACAGCCAGTACAACAAGGAGAGGAAGTCAGATGGAAGGAGCACCGGCCTGGAAGTCTTCACCAGCAGTCAACAATTTGTGCAGGTGCTTTACGATGAGCCTGTCCTGGCCGATGAGGCCGTACATGCTGTTAACCTTAGCCAGTAACCTACCTCAGAAACAGATGACGTTTACAGGCCTATGTTAACATCATTAACATCACCCCAGTATATACTGAAATGCACAGGCCATGAATCAAAAATGACTACAACAATTTCTCCATTTCTTAATTGGCGATAAGATTGAACTAGACTCAGGATTTTAAGAACTGGAGACCCTTTTCATGTTGCAGGTTTTAGAATACTAATTTTCTACTTTTAAGGGGACAAAAATTTGTTATATTTATATAATCCATCCATACATCCATGCAACTGCTTATCCTGGTGAGGGTAGTGGGGATTTATAGAATACATTTTAATAATAAATTTAGATAAAGCCATGTTATTGTGTTCCGTTTTCATGCATGATGAAGAGATGACATTCAGAATAGCACTACAAAGCTTTGGTATGCTGATTTTCACTGTTACTCATTTTCATAGTAAAAATATAGTCTAAACTGGGTCCTTTTGTTCCAAATGTACATGGCATGGGGCAAAAGATCTACAATTATCAGTTTTAATTTACCTGGGAGGAAAAAAAAGACAATTATAAATAAATAAATAAATAAATAAATAAATAAATAAGATGCGCGTTTGAAGCTTGTATATTCACGCGAATAACACCCCGTGTACTGAACGTGAAATCACAGCATTGGAAACACCTAGTTTACGGTTCTGCCACACGAGGGAGCCAGAGACAACAAAAACTCTGTGATGCAGCATAGGTACACAGACTAGTAAAATTATACCCATAAAGAGATTTAGAGGAGCGTGATTATGTCTTTTGTATCAGAGAGAAAGGGAGTTAGAGAGTGATAGAGACTAACAGATGGCAGAGTTTTGTGAGCATTTTGTACTTCCATGTGACCTCTGTGAGATTTAAGACCTTCCGGCTCTCACTTGAGACACGCTGGGTCTTTCTTCAGGGTCTTTCTCCATGTACTGTCTGCTTCGTTCCCTTCCTTGTCCTGCTGTGATTTATGCATTGACTCACATGACCTTGTTTGAACTTTGCAGAAGTAGGTATGCTTCAACGTGTTTAACTGTATTTTATCTGCTTTTTGTATAGATCATCTCTGATCTACTCATGGTGTATCATGAGTGTGTGCCCTGCAGTGGACTGGCATCCTTTCCAGGGTTAACCCCGGCTTCATGCGCTATGCTGCCTGGGAGAGGCTTCAGGGTCCCCAGCAACCCTGACCAAGGTCAGAAGACAGATAATGGATGGATGGTAAACGATCAGATATTTACTTCTCATCACCTTATGGGGAACAGGGGGGTGGGTGCACTGTGTGTGTGTGTTAATCTAATGTATGTGCATGTTAGAAGACGGAGTTTAAAATATTATTATCTCCAACAAGGGGATCTGACAAAATGTTTGGGGCCATTCCATTAAAGCAACATTGCCTTCTATGTTAGGGTAGTAGTAATGCTTATTACGCTTTCCAACAGTTATATGTTAAAATGGCAGAGGAATTTGGCTCTTAGAGATTAAGGAGATGCTCTCAAAGGACTATCTGAACATAGCAACAAAAGGTAGTGAGAGGGAAAGATTATAGCAGTTCAGTTATAATGTACCTCAAAGCACTCCATGGTTATACAAGACCAGAGTGGAGCACTCAGTGGCAGTGGGTCTAGCGAGATACCGGCAAAAGCAGAGAATAAACATTCTGACCTGCAAAACAGAGAGCATGAAAAACATAGCAAAAACAAGTAAATTCTGGTATACAATCACTCAGAAAAATCCAACTCACATAGAACAGGATGAACGGAGGTTGGAGAATGATGAATGAAGAAAAAGGCAGAGATATAGAAATTGTTTAGCACTGTAACATTTCATTTGATTCCACAAACAAAATTCATCTTAATAGCTAAGATCGTCATGCTTTTTTGTCATTTCGTTGTTCATTTTTCCTATGATGAGTTCATGATTTAAGCTACAGTGCTTGAATCTTACATGTATGGTAAATCCCTGTGCAGACGTAAAAAATACACATTTATTTAGCTACAACTACAGGAAATCAGCAAGCACCCTGCAGGGAAATTACAGTAAGCCGCAGCATAATTTAAGACTGGGTTTATGTGTCATAACTGCAATGTTGCTCTTGTTTGACACGGACCTGGACGAGGCAGAGTGAATTATTCACGGTATTAAAGAGGTGTATCAGGGCAATGCTGTGGCACAGCTCCATATACTGATGAGGCTGGGAGCCTCCCAGCTCGATCGTCCAGGTGTGCGTCCAGGAAAGCTCCATATATCATATATCTGCCGACACACTCTACGCCTAAGCATCTCGTTCCCTCGCTTTTCCCATCTTTTGCGCAGTATGCCCTGTGCTTTTTCTTCAGTGCAGAGTGAGAGAGAGAGAGAGAGAGAGAAGAAAGGAAGGTGAGGACGGCATGAAAGAAACTGGGGCTGAGGCGAACATGTTGCTTTACTGTTACACCATCCCGCAGAGCCCAGGAGAGCGGCGCTGCAAAAATGTACAGAAAAGCAACATGAGATATTGCTCCTGATCTACACGTAGAAACACAAAGACACGGGCCCTATACACTAGGCCACACACTCACACTAATACAATTGTGTATGTGTGTGTATAATAATTGGGTCTCCCAAGGTAAATTTATATTTGGACGAATGATCTCCAAAGTGTGTATCTCTCCAACTTCAGTAGTAGCAGGTACCTGCTAAAGACCCGCACATTCAGCATCTACACACAGTAGACAATTTATTAACCCGCCCCTCATAACAATTTCGTGATTATGGCATTTTTTTTTTTTTTTTTGGTTGTACACTCCACTATTCTATCAGCCTTCCATAGTGACCGGCTGTTGTCATGACAACACAGCTCCATTCTAATGCAGTTTTATTGCCAATTCGACTACAATAGGTTTTGGGGGGAGAAAATTATTGCAGCATGAGTTTAACCAAAGATAGCATTTTTATTCCTCTGCAAAGGAAAGCGCAGCCAGTCATATATTACATTGTGTATTAAAAATTACCCACAGTGTTGGCATGAGTGAAGTTTTATCAAAGCGATATCAAAGTGATGCTATGATTAAATTTACAGGGCAGGCCTTAAAAGTGGTAATTCAGTCCAGTATGGGTGTAAATGTGACTGATTCCCCCACCCAAAACACTTTATTTTTGTCTCTTTTCAGCCAAAATTAAGAGTTTGCTCCTGACAGATTCCAATGACACTGAAAACCCAGACTTGATTCTAACACAGGTATTTCTCGCGTGCTGTACGTCTCGATTGTCTCGTTTATTCTGTCCATCCAAATTCCAAAAGCTTCTCCAATACAGGTTTGTAGAGTCCTCAACTTATTCTCAGAAGAAATTACACATGTGGAGTACGATTTTTGCTCTGAGAACAAATTTGTCCAGTGCACAACATGCCACAGCAGCCAGATCGGGAAAAGTTATCCAGTTGTAACATTTCTATCAGTCTTGGAGGTCTTCAGTCAGAATTCCTTGCCAAAACTGTGGAATGAGACATTCTATAGACTCTATACTGGGTGTTCTATATTCCCAGTAGAGAGATGTATTACATCAAGTTCAAAGGAAAACAGGTGAATACTAAACAACATATTTCAATTCTCATGTGACTGCTGTTTGAGCTTATGACAACGCAGAGTTATTCGGGGATGAATCTAATTGGAATTTGACTGTGGAGGGGCATGGGGGCACAGTGGGTTCAGGGTCCAGATTCCCCCTCCACTCTGTGTGTGTGTGGAATTTGCCTGTTCTCTTTGTATTGTGTGGGCCTTCTTCCACAGTCCAAAGATATGCAGTTAGTCTGCTCTGCCCTCTGTGTTGTGTTTGCACTTTCCATTGCTGCTGCATGAACAAGACTTTCCCCCTGCGATAAAGTTTCTCTTTTCTGTTAACTGGCACATTTAGCTTGCTTCCAGTGTATGAATTCGTGTGTGTGAGAGCCCAGAAATGGACTGGCATCCCATCCTGCGTGAAGCCCAGTGTTTTGCCCCTGTGCTGCCTGGGACAGACTCCAGGGGCTCGTTCTGGAAAATGGGTGTAACAAATCCTGTAGTTAAACCTGAGTTCTGATTGGAGAAATTCAGGGAGATTTGTGGAATCAACAAATTCCGAAGTCAGGCTTTCGGGGTTTTTTTTTTTTTTTTTTTATGAGAATCCATCCTATTTGTTAAACCTGCTTTCTGGAAGGGACCCTAGGTAACCCTGACCAAGATTAAGAGTTAGAAGATGGATGGATGGAATTCAAGTTGTATTTATTTAAGTACAAAAGACTTTGAAAGGCTTTAAATTTGATCTAACAACAGAAGCTTCATAGCTGTTATACTCAGACATAAATATGTTCAGTATTCTTACAGATTCTGTCAATATTGTTACTCCATCAGCTTCTTCCCCATAGATGATGCAGTTTTAAGAAATGTATTTATTCCATTTTATAGTCATTCTCTGTGGCAAAAACTCACACATCTTAGCAGCAGCCTCTGAAAAGAAGGCAGCCTCCTTGATCCAGTTCATACGATCCTACTAGCAGCCATGGGTCCCCAATGTGTGGTCCCTCTTCATCCTCTACACCCTTCCCAGGCATGTCTGGGGCTCCCTGCTCTCAGACACTGCCCCACTCACGCTGTCCAGATGGAGAGGCCCGAGTGCGGTTCTTCTGTCTGAGGAGGACGGAGGGGCAGACCGCCGCTGTGAGATTGGCAACGCCAACATTTCTGACTGTTTGGTCCAAGTGCGGAAGATGTAGCTGTGGTGAGGCTGAAGCCAACACTGTCACCCAACCCCCTATGCTGATGAGCCCACTACCGGTTTAGAAATCCAAGTTGCAGAGGTAGAAGTTAACGGTGACACGGATAAAGTATCTATGGCAGCACACGTACGAGGAGAAATCATCACGGATGAGGCAGTAATGGGGGGGAACAATATGTGAAGAAGGTTGAGGTGTGGAGACAGGAAGCATTGTAAACAGTACAACGTCATCGATAATCGCCACTGGGTGGAGGAGAGAGCTGGGCATTGAGGTACTGGGGCAGACAGAGGCTGGATGGGAGTATGTGTGGAACAGAGGAAGAGTCTGGTGTTTTGGAGAGATGTCTGCTCTCCTTCATTTGGGATTTATATTTTGTGTGGGAGTTTCTCTCAGATGTACGGTAGTGACAATAAAGTCTTTGTTTTCTTCCTCTCCGTCTGCTGTCAGGGATATCAGACAAACTGGCGCAAGGCATTTAGGCTCCAGTGCCTCCCAGTGGACACTTTTATGAATTGCGCTTCTCGCTCCTCCAGAGAACCCAGCTTCCAAGGGCAATCAAACTTTTTCTCCATCTGTATTCCTCACTTGCTTTCCTTCTGTCTCTCATTCATTCATGCCTTTTTATTTCTCAGGAAGTAGGTCATGTCCCAGCTAACAGCCATTTGGAAGTAGAGCTTATCAGTGCAATGTAAAGGCATTCATCAGGTGTTGCTGGACCCCTGGTCACCGTCAGTCTCCATTAAGTGGTCCCAGTGTAGCATCAAGCTTCTGGAGATCCTATTCAACATCACTTATGACATTCACTGGCAGCAGCTCAACGATGTGAGTGCAAATTTTCTATCAAATGGGTATTTACTAAATGGTGCAGCTTGATGAACATGCAATTTAGTGTACCAGCAATTTGCCTGCCATTTCTCAGTTTGATAAAGATTATCTAGTCATGTCTCCAACTCTTTTTCAGGCAGGTGCTACCCTCTATTGCCACCTTTAGGCCATTCGAAGTCACTGCAGAGGTAACAAGATAACACTGAACCTTTTCCCTTCATCTATGAGTCTGCACCCCTCAACCACACAGTAAATCTAAAGTCTGCCCTCCCTTGAAAGGTTTGAATAAGCTACTGTCTTTGCATCTGAGGGCTCACTAGGGTAGGAGTATTTCAACATAACAACCTGCTTCTCTTCATAGACAAACATCTGGAGAGGGTGAAGGAACATGACTGGAGAGTGGAAGAGTATCTAGTAACAGCAGGCAGGATGAGGGCGTGAACAGGGAGTACTGGAAGTAGAATCCTTAAAAAGAGGTGGCGAAATCTGACAGATGGCAAATAAAAATCGTGTTTGGGCACCCCAACCTTGCAAATACCCACCATTTTGTTTTATCACTGCGTTGTCATTCTTGGTTTATTCTTACAGAGTGATAAGCTGAAGCACAGTCGGATACTGGTGCTTATTCTTCTAACCGAGAACAGCAGGGTCCACAGACAAACCCGACATTATCTCAAACAGGTAGTAATTCTCTTTTCCTCTTTCATCCCCAGCCTTTGCCTATCTTTGCCCACTCAGACATCAAACTTCTGAACTGCTCTGTGGAATGGAATTCGTGAATCAATTTGTGCGTGATAAACGACTGGTGGACTTTTGAATGCCTGTCCTCTGTCAGGTCCTGCCCCCCTTATGAGATGTGGCCTCTGGGCTGGAGCAGAGGGGAACAGTGAAGAACAGGCTGGTCAGATTGATTACCCATACGGACACAGATATCAAACGCTGTGCTGCGGAGTTGGTCTTTGTGCTTCGCACCGTATTCACTCACATAGCATCTGCAGTCACGACTGCACCATCCTCAGTAGGATGTCGCAATGACTGGCCGTTGAACATTCCCACCAGCACGAGCAGTCTGACGTCTCTGCTCAAGTCTGTCTCAGCCTGTAGTATTTGTCAAGTATGCCATCTATGGCAATGCAGCAGGCCTCCTGGGTGCCTGGAGCTTGCTGGGAGTCGGGAGAAGAGAAGCGGCATTGATGAGTGTAGTACAACCATCCTGAGTCCGTGGAGAGAATGATGGCAGAGGAGAAGGAAGCTCAAAGGCTCATCAACAAATTCAACATGCTGCCTTGGCTGACTCCGACACAGAGGATCACAGGCAGGCTAAGGAGCAAAGCTGGTCGAAGATAATGAACCCGACTCATTGGAGGGAAGGTCGGTGAATGAGGAGGAAGCCCAAAACTCATCAATATGTTCAACAGGCTGTGCGGGTGAGTCCGTGTGCAGGTGTGTTACACAATGGATCCAGTGCAGGATTCTTAGATAGCTTTACTAGGCAATTTCATGTGAGTTAACTAAAATGTAACTGTTATAAGAGATACTAACAAGTTTTGCAGATGAGGGACAGGTGACTGGTTTACATTGGTCTGTTTCAACGCAAGTTCCATCCATCCATCCATCCATCCATCCATCCATCCATCCATCCATCCATCCTCAAACCCCTTCTCCTGGTCAGCTTCACAGGGGG
>JAACJT020000075.1:23231578-23247349 GCA_009936485.2 Gymnarchus niloticus
TCCATCCATCCATCCATCCATCCATCCATCCATCCATCCATCCTCAAACCCCTTCTCCTGGTCAGCTTCACAGGGGGCCAGGAGCCTATCTCAGGTATCATAACACTCAGGTATGCAGGGCACACAGACAATCATTCACTGTAGGCATCCTAATGATTAGCCAGTACCTAGAAGAAACACGCATGACATGCACAAAGGTGACATCTGAACCCCCAACCCAGGAGATGTGAGGCATCAATGCTGCCTTTGCTTGTAATTTGAGTATAAATAATCACAATTTTCATTTGTGTCAGTATCTGTGTTTAATCGAGGTTACTCAGATTACATTTTTTTTTCCCACCGTGTAATAAACCGGTCTGCATGTGACAGATCGTGTAAAAACATCCCTACTTAAGTCACAAGCCTCAAATGGCACTGCTTGTCCGCTCTTGCGCAACATAGCGCATTGAAACCCCATTTAAAAAATAAACCGAGATCGATAAACGTCATAATTCGATGCGAGATCTGTTTGGTGGGTGTCTATTCTGTACCAGGGTGCAGACATTAACCACGAGAAGCAAACTCCCCAAACCATGTTCAAATCACAGGATGCTCTCACATTTCGGAATTAATATGCTGCCAGAGTTCTGGAGCTGCACGTTATATTGAACAGAACTGATAAATAACTTAGTTCTTCAATTTAATAAATGTCCATCAATTCCTCCAAAGATTTCATGAAGTTGACGGAACCAGAGAGCTGCAGTTCCACCGACTGCAGAGAGGAGGCGCCGCCCTCCACCGCAATCATCTTCATTAACTCAAGAGAGGTAACAACAACCTGTAATGAAGGTGGAACAGGATGTCCACATAAACCTCCCACCAGCAGGTAGCCACACTATTCCCAAAGACAAACCAGAAAGGGACTCCTTTTACAATAGAGGACTGATGATTCAGAGAATAAGGACCTTAAGCTGGTCACTGTTTGCCTGTCCATGACCCCTCACCTCCAGCATGATGAGTTTCTTCTCCCAAGGTCTTTGTGAAGGGTCTGGCCACTTCTCCCCCAGGCAGAAGAAGAGAGAGAAGGACGGCGAGTGGCCTCCGTTCGTCATGAACTTCAGCAGTCCTGATGCAGGGAAGAACATTTAATGGCAGCACCACTCAGAAACTTAAGATGAAAAACTGAAGAGGGCCTTTCAGGTGAATTCTGGATTAAACACGTTTCCATTCATGGTTGATTTCACTTCTCCTACATCCTTTCACTTGGTACTCGCTTGTAATTCTCTTCAAATTCCTCAGTTCCTTTTATGGCCGCAGCAAGAGTGTTCATGCGAACAGAAATAGTTGTGAAGAAAACAGCAAACACTTATAGCCAACTCCATCTAGACTGTTGAATTGCGCATCAAGCTTGAGTCACCTGAAATGAACTCCTTCAGCGTGTAGAGCAGGTTGCCTTGTTTGCTGACCTCTTGAGGCTCGTCCCTCCTCTCATGCTTACAGAGGCTCCAGTAAACCCGGCTGCCACCCCGCCGGATGGCATGAATAGCGGGGCCCTGCACCATCACCTCCAGCCCCTCGCCCAGCTTCTCTAGGATCTGCTGTGTCAGCTGGGCCTGCTTCGAGTCATAGACAGGGATCTGATCTGGACTCGGCAGGAAAACCGTAGCTAGTCCCTGGTGATGGTGTACCTGTTCAGGACTAATACACAGACAGACAGATAAGCATGTCTAAAGGCATCATGGGAGCAGAGGTGGGATTCAAAGCCCCAATCACCAAATCATAGTGCAAATCAAATTCAAACCATGAACAATCCTAACTAGTCTACAAATAGCTGAATTATTTTATCCAGGTGCCAACACTATGTCCTTCATCATATGACTGCAGAATGGGTTAAATGTGAAAAACAATAACGTGAAATATTAGACTTCCTCCTCAAACACCAATCACACATCTCTCAGATCATCCAGTGTTCTCTGTTACCTGAACACCACCCTGAACCCAGCATTATTTTCCACCAGCTGTTCCAAAACCTTTAGCCCTCTGTAGTAAACAGACACCTTGAAACTGGTGCCTAAGGAGATGGAGAAACGGCATGCAGCAAGTGACAAGAAGGTACAGTGCAGTGCTCCTCAGAACAGTGTTAATATTAATATCCATGCCCTGTCTGCCATTTCTCCGACTAGCAATATGGGATCCCCTGAACACTGCCCCCTATTGCCAGTATGCCATTTCCTTTTACAGCTCCACCCCCATTCTTGCCCTAATCGTCATGTCATCCATCACCACCTCCTTTTCCCAGCTGATCTTTCTTGTATCTCTTTGCTCCTTGCTCTTACTCAGAGTATTATCCACCACAGTCTTGCTCATCACCATGCTGAACTGCGTCAGTCGCTGCTGCTCAGAGTCCACCCCTGCAACAGCCTCAGTGGGATAATCCACTTGGCCTAGATGCACAGTGGGCTGTACCATTTCTAGAAAAATAAAATGACAGATACAAAGTAAAATACAAATAAAATGCTGCAGACAACAAATATTCTGTTTTCTTCACAGTGAACTGCAGTCCTTTTTACGTGGAACTATACTTAGTCACAATTTATTCTGATTCCCATATAACTTGGCTACAGACTTCAACGTTTTAAGGGAAACAGTCCTCTGGCTACTTAAATCTTCTAATATGCAGCTGTGAGAAAATGTTTGGAATAATGTGACTTCAGCATTAATAGCTCTTAAAATCCAATCTTATCTAAATCACAATTATAGGCATACAACTGTATCTAATTAACGGCATACAAAGAATCAGACTGCAGCTTATTTCATATTTACATAAAATGTTCAAACATTCGTTTAAACATTCACAGTCTCCGGCACTCTCCACTGGGAAAAAGTATGTAAACATCTAGAATATTGACTTCCGTAAAGCGGGGCAATTAGAGTCCCATGGAACAAAACGACATTCTTCAAAAAAACATGAATGAATTGGACACCAACAAACAGAAACATGGTTTTCAGAGGAGTTCTCAATGCTCAGAAAGCAGGAAAGGGATTACAAAAATATTTAGAAAGATCTCGGCCTCCACAGACAGGATACAAATGGAAGAAGTTTAATACTATTTCTACTTTGTGTATGATTGAGAATGGCAAAGACTGCTGTAAGAGTGAACTATACGATGCTCAAGGCAGCAACAAACAGCTAAGGATCTGCAGGCATCTCTAGTTAATGGTAATATCTGTGTTCATTAGTTCAAAATAAGAAAAACAGTCAAATTGGCCCTCGCATGGGATCCCCCCTCTCTCCCAAAACAGAGTACTGTTTGGAAGGATCAAAACACTGCATCCATATTCCATAACCCAGGACTGGTTCACCGTGAGCTTAAAGTTAATCCTGTAAACGGCAGCCCTGGACAGGATTGTCAGTCCATTGCTGGGCAAGCGCGCGTGCGCACACACACACACACGCACACACACACACACAGAAACACAAACAATTTGGAAGCAACAACTCACCAATCTGCATGTTTTGGACAGCAGGAGAAAACGGAGGTACCAGAGAGAAACGCTTAAACACAAAGCTATCAGCAGGAATTGAGCTCATGCCCTGAAGGTGTAAGCCACTATGCTGCCCAAAGAACATATCAAAACCTGACACTGACTGTAAACCATGGCGTGGGGTTGCGGATCATCAAGGCCAGGACAGGGAACAATGACTTCACTGACTTCCAAACAGTCCCAGGAATCCTTATAGCAGAATATTAAGTATCTATCTTATCTGAAGCTCAAAAGAAGCATGACAATGACCCAAAAGACAGAGGGAGAAGTCCAAAGGTAAAACGTAAACAGAGGCAGCACAGTGGCATGGTAGGCAGCACTGTCGCCTCACACAGTCGATGGTATAAATCCTGCCTCTGTCTCTATGCGTGTGCATGGAGTTTACACGTCCCCCTGTGCCACACAGATTCCCTCCAGGTACTGCAGCGTGCTGCCTGGGATAAGCCATAACCTATCAGTTTTCTCCAATCAGAATTCAGGTTTAATGTTAGGATATGTAAAACCCATGTTCTGGAATAAACCCCAGTTTACATGTGTTCAATAAAGACATGGAGAATGATTAAATCACTTGTGTGTTATTGGTTTAAACTTGTATTAAAGTACTACGATTGAGATGACGATAAGATCACATTTTTGGAACAATAAATATTGGAATCAAAATCATTCACGGGTTTGCAAACATTTTCTCACAAGATACTGTTGTGATTCCATATACCCCTGTTCATTTTTATTTACTTATATTTTTGATGGCTATTCATTCAATGAACGCTTCAGAGCAACTAATGAGTACTTCAGAATGGCGTTCATTGCAAACCTGCTGTGGATAATTACATGTAAAGCAAGAAGTTACTTAGCATAAATTCCTAATATGATTCTTACTTTATTCCAAGTATACCTGGTTGTGGCCCACAGATATTCAGCTCTCTCAGAATTTCATCAAGTTTGTCAGGTCCAGGATGGTCGTTGTACTGGGCAGCTTCAAGATCTGTTGGAACTGTTAGAAGAAGTGCGTCAGAAGGAGAACGAAAAGAGGAGAAAAATAAAAAATATCAAGTGTCTGTAGCCGGAGAAAGTTGAAGACAACTGAAATTACTTGGAACGTCTCCTGGAACATACACATCATAAGGGTAGAGCTGTGATGGGGGGAAAGAAAGCAAAAAGCAAGATCATAGCCTGGACAGGGGACTAAGAGACATTCAGGTTTAAACACAACCTCAGATCGTTTAATTACCTGATGAGAGTTTAAATCTTCATACACATCAGGCTCTGAGAACACATCCTGAGACTCTAAGAACAGCAGAGGGAAATGATGAGTTGAAGACATGCCATCCATATTACCGATCATGGTCCACAATGAACCAGTCGTTCTTCAAATACAAGACCCTTCTATCCATGGCCGACATTCTGCATGACTCCAGACTCTTATGAACCTCAGCACGCCGTCTGCCAGTTGCATACCTGTGCTCCCAGCACCACCAGTATTGGCATCTCTCTTAGTTTCCCTCTTTGTCCGTTTTCCAGCTCGTCCTGAGCTTGCCAGTCGCCTGCCATCGGGAAACCTGAACACTTTATGCGGGTTGGCTGCATCATTCTTGTTGTCGGTAATCATAAGGAAGCCTTTGGCTCTGAGGGCACTCCGGAAGTTCCTCTTCCACACGGATGAGTCGGAAGGGCTCTCCCCTTCTACATAGGCACCGCTTACCTCTGCCCAAGCCTTGAGAAAATGCCAACAGCACAAGAGGACAACCTAACCCACTTTTAGCATGGTCTCAGTTTGAATACAATAAGATTACTTCTCCATCCACTAATTATGCAATAGTTTGCTCCGACAGCTAAATAAAATATAAATACTTCAGGAAATTCACCTTGAAAATCAGAACATCATAACTAGAGGAGTCCTGTCTTAAACCGTGTTTCCAGGGGACGCAGAATTCCGTTCTCTCCACATTTGTCCAGTTGAGTCCAGGATACTTTCCACTGTTAATCTGTTCAATCAGCCAGGGGATCAGTAAAGGTCGTGGAGTTGCCATTTCTGTGGACTGGTGATTTCTAGGGGCGTGTGAGTGAGGGAAAAAGCAGAGTTACATTAACACACAGAGCAAGTTTTTCCAGTTATATTAAAAGCAGTAATGAAATCACCCCTGGTAATTTCTAGTCTGGAAATTCACCGACATTTCTAAGAGAACTAGGATTTAATTTTAATGACTCAGACTAATAATGCTACAGTTCAAAAGCCAGAACAGAGTCCAACACATTCTGGAATTTTATTGCCAGTTACTCAGACACTTTATACACGTGTTGTACGGTGTTTAAGTATGCGTTTCTACTCTAATAATACTCTGATAATTAAAATAATACAAAGCCGGCCAACTGTCACTAATGTTGCAAAATTATTTACTACATGTCCCCCAAGTCACCTCGTACTCGGCAGGTTCAGGCTGAGTCCGCCACTAGCCAAGTTAGGAGGTCCATTTCAGGGAATTATGATCATATTTAAATGCTTAATTTGTCACCTTCAATAAAGGAAATGAGGTTCCGCTAATTGCCAATGCAAGCCTGGGAAGAACCGCGACTTAGTCGCAGCTAATTCCAAATTAAACCCTGTTTACCAGCACCTCAAATGTGCAAGTTTATGAAGATATAAAACAGGAGGCACCTCCCTTACGCTAATCTTAAGCTTATTTAAAGACCTTTCCCATTTAACATGGAAAAAACAAACACCAGAGAGATGCAGCCGGTGGCAACAGAGCTGCCGTACTTACGCCGTAATTCCAACGAGGGGGAAGAGAAATCGAGTAATCAGATGCTAGCGTGATGCAGCAGAACCTGCTGTCCAGGTTCTACACGCTGGAGAACCCGACCCCAGTTTCATCTTAAGTTTCGCTTTCTACTCGTTTCGTCATACTGAGCCAGGCCGCGCCACAGCGCCCCCTTTGGCGACATAGAGCGCTGCACCCATACGCGCTCTGCCGGTGCCGAAGTCACCCGCCTGCTGCCTTAAGTTATTGTAGGATTAAGAGGACAGCAGCGTGCGGGAAAACACAATGAAGGACATGTCTAACGAAGGAAGATATGGACAACTTCATTTTAATTGAAAGGAGCCATACAGGCGCACCAAACAACCACCCCCCCCCCACCTTCCCCCCATCGTTTTCATTCTTTTAATGTTTTTATTTTGTTTTGTCAAATACAGGTAGTTAATGTACAGAACAGGGAAATTTGAGTCAAGAACTGTACAATATTTACACTGAAAACTTTAACAGAAAAAACAGACAGCTGCAAAAATAATTATAAACAATAAACATAAAAACGAAACCGTTAACACATTTTCCTTTATTACATCTGTATAGTCTCCCCCCACTTTCTTTTAGAAAACACATTACATTTTAATTTTCCCTTCATTTTAAGAATGAACAGAAATAACACCTTTTCATTTACATACAATTTCACCCTCTTTTTTGCAATCAGACAGACAAAAAAAGCATTTTCTTGTCATCCCTTTCTCCGTTTCTTCAGGCATGGAGAAAGAATACAACAGGAGAGCGGGTATAAAATAAGGTATAAATCTCATTTATACCCAAACAAAATGTTTAAAATAGCCATAACAAACTAGCCCAGCTTGTCTGGGTACTTAAAAATGTTCTTGTATAAATAATAAAAATAACAATGATTAATATTTTTTTTTATATGTAAAACACAGCTTTCTGACACTGCCTATAGCACTGAATGGTAGAACACATCTCTCTCTCATCCTCGCTGGACTAAGTCTACATTATAATCAACTTTTCATTTCATATACACTGCAAAAGTAGTTTTCTCCACTTCTCGTGACCTTTCAACGTCAGATACCATTACCTTGCACATAAAAAGTATGAAATAAATTATGATAAATAAAAACATTAACACAGAGTCTTCTAACACTATGAAAAGTAGTACTCGGCCTCTCCTGTCTGATTTCGGCCAAACTCGAACCCACGTCTCCTTGGTGTATCAGCTCAGCCTGTCTCTCTCTTTGCTTTCTCCACTTTCCTTGAAGCTGACATTCTCACAGAACTCTACTGACGAACGGCACCCAAGCCTGGGCAACTCCAGTCTTGGTGGGACGTTACTCAGCTGCTCCAGGGCGATCCGTGGCTGAAAAAGAGCCTGATCTCGATGAGAGCACGGGCAGCAGGAGGGCAGTTATGATGGAGAATAGCCCACGTCAGGCTGTCTGCTGAGGACTGGAGTTGCCCATCCCAGACCCTGCTAGGTGATCCACTCTCCGACTCATTTTCCCTCTCCAGTCCCTCAGGCTTTGGCACTGAGGGTGAGCAGCTCTATGAAAGAGTTGAAGAGGGTTTCTAGCCAACCCTGGTTAGCCATGCACTGCTGCACCACCTCCTCCTGCCCAGGGTCTTCTGCCGCTTGCTCAATGCTGTCCGTCTGCAAGGGCAAAGTTCGGCTTAAATCAGTATCTTACCTAATGACAGGTCATCCAGCAGCAATAACACAACCTCGAAAACTTAAAAAATGATTCTAATATGGATTCAATAGTCTTTTTGATTGCGCTTAACTTTTAAGTTATTTGTATGCCATATGTAATATAGCCATTTTAGAAATGCTTAAACTCTGATACAAATACTCTAAAGCCCTAAAGGAATTATGAAATGAAGTGCTGGTTTGGCAGAGTAAATGTATCATTTCAGATTATAGCTATTTTTTCCAATCACCCATCCAGGGTTTTTGGTCAGTATTTGACAGGCACATTCCTACTCGAAATTTCCCAAAAGGACAAAATATCTGCAACACATTTGCCCCAAAAGAACTTGGATACTTAATGGTATTCAGTTCATGTTTGCATCTTTCTAGATTCTTCTTTTCACCAGGCTATACACGCAGCCAAATTAAATAAATTCATTTGCTGTCGCTGAACGATTCCCTTGACTAAAAAAAAAAAAAAAACGCAGTTCTACAGTCATCCACATAGATCAGTCTCAAATGATCCCTTCAAAACTTCAGCTAAGCACATTCATGACGTACACTGCAGCGTTTCTGATAAGCTCTCCTCAAAACTTTCCATTTTCAACGTTGACAACGAGTATATATTTTAGGTAGGCTCACAGCTGGACTACAACTGAAGAGGCCGTCAAGGCCGGCTGAGGAAGCACAGCCGTGTGTACCAGCACCACGGCTCCTACCTCTCTCTTGCAGTGCAGAAAGGTATGATATTTATAATGATGAAGGGAGTGGTAAAGACTGTAGAGCCGACACGTCTCCTTCGACAGTTTGAAGTCCTGAGGAAGAACGAGTGAGAGATTGTGAAAGCAATGCTGGGTCCCCAAAGAGGGCCTGATTGACTTGCATCAAATTTCCAAGGGCCAATTGTGCTAAATAAACACATTCACTTTCAGAAATTTGTGCCAGTCAGCCACTTCCTGTGCATTTTACTAGAGAGGCCCCTGGCTACTGAAAATCTGTTGGAGGGCCACAATTGGACATGCCTTCATTGAAGTAATGCCGTATTTTTTTCATACTATTACTTCACGTTGACTTGAGTCATATCTCTATGGACCTGCTGGCAGCCTGAAGGTCCTGCCCCAGTACTTGCCTGTTGTTTTGGCAGGCTCCTTTTCACCCTGTTCAGGGTTTTACGATTATACCCCTCCCCGCCTAGCCGCACCTTCACGGCCCCCGGGTCCAGGGCGTCTGCACTCATCTGCGGGTAAGCGTGCAGGGCCTCCTGTTTGGGTGATGGGGGAAATGCATGCAAGAGCTGACACTCATAATTTGACAGACCCACCATCTTTATGTCTACCCTGCTATCTCCACCTGTACATATCACGTGCTTACATGACTGCTATCCTGCAGTCATATTACCTGTGTGTATTGCACAGTAATATTCACTGCTGTCAATCTGTAGCTTGCTGCCATTTCAGACTCTTTGTCCTTATTGCCATTTTTGGCTTTGGTCTTTTTGTACTGCATGTACAGCTATTCTATTGTCCTCCATTGCATTTACTGTATTTTTCTGTCAATCTGCATATACTGTTGATTATTTGTACCATGCATACATTTTGGTTATTGTACTTTTATCATCACCCTAGCTCTATATATCTTTGCTGACAACTATATTGATCCCCTGGCAGAAATTATCTTAATTACTAATAACCTTTTGTGAGTAATTAAGTCACAATAAAAACGAAAACAATAGAAAACACGCATAATACAATCGTGATGCTCAAACAACCCCGCACTAACGGGAGCCGTCTGTCGTCGTTACGTTTTCAAATCAACGTCATGAAATTAAGGCAAATCCAGCTAATTTCAGATTCCACAGGACAGACTTACCTTAAAACAGCAGTACATGCAGAGTAAATCAGTCCTCCTCAACAGCAAAAACAAAAAACGCGAAGACCCTCCTCAACATTCCAGTCTTATTTTGAATAAGAAACTTGCATTGAAGTGCAGATACGGAGAGACTGGGCCATACAGAAAGTAAGGCAGGAAGACAGACGTACTTGGTGTTGAGAGCTCATGGTGACTCTCCTGAGGAGCCTCCTCTTCTGTTCATTGAGGATTCCGTCGATCTTCCTCATAGGGGGCAGGTAAAGCTCATCTAAGTGAGAAACCGAGGAAAACCTGAACAAACGAGCGCGCTCTACAGCCATGACTCCATTGAGAAGCGAACCCGCACTCTTCTGCTCACCATGAGTGTCTTCGAGGGCCTGTATCATGTCGGGATCCAATGCCGTACTGACGAGCATCTCCACGTAGCTACGGAACATCTCTCTCATGGCCCGGCTGTTCACGCCACCTCGAACCGGCACTTCAACAAGAAGAAGGGGACGCGACTCTTAAGGCTGAGGCGTGTAGACCCTCGGACTAACGTAAACGCACACTATTATCATGAAGACTAGCGTTGCACATGACAACTTCCAGGGTAATGCGACTATAGAGGATGAATACTGAAAACCTTCAGAAGAAGTTAGTGCTTAGAGGTGTGCTTAGAGGTGTACTTAGAGGTGTGCTCCCCCCGTGTTTTCCAGGGATTCTTTTATTTATATTTATCAACACACTGGAAAGGGAGACAGATTCTCACTTTCATCCTCACTGGGAGGCTCAGGTGAAGACTCGGAATCGGATGAGGATGGGACCTCCTTCAGCCACTTCTTCCTCTTCTTCGGAGGAGGCTCTGCCTTCACCTTCAGTGGTCTTGCCTTGGGGGGGCGCTCTAACTTCTTTTCACTGCCTCCACCCCCCCGTCTGTCCTCTCTGCCCTTGCCTCCTCCCTTCTTCTCCAGCTTTTCCTGGGGAGGCTGAGGATTCCGTTCCTTCGTCTTCTCCTTGTCGCGCTCTTTCTCCTGCTGCTCTCTATCTTGCTCCTTGGCTCTCTGCTCGCACTGCTCCCGCTCCCCCTGCCTCTCACGCTCCCTCTCCTCCCTCTCGACACGAGGAGGGGTCTGGCTGCGGGGATGTACAGTTGGCTTGGGGATAGACTGACGCCTGTGGAGAGAGAGGCCAGAGAAGCTGTCCAGTACCACTCTTACTAATCCCTGCAGCACTTGTCTGAATGTCTGGGCTGCCCCTAGGGTGACCCAACCTCCATCGAAAGTACTTAGGTTTATGAATGACTGACCAGATGGAGATGGCAGACAGGCACCGTGAGCGTAGGAACAAACAGGACCAAAAGGCTTGCTAGCGGGGCTCTGCACGCATACCTCAAGGCGAGTGCGGGTCTGTGCCATGGTTTCCGTGAGCACACTCTCACGTAGTCCTTCTTGTTGATGTTCTCCAGGAACTTGACGTACAGGCGCTGGTACCGCATCTTGGCGTCCCCAAAGTATCCCAGATACTGAGAGGAAGAGCAATGAAAGAAGGTCAACTTGACGGCACAGTGGGGCAGCGTAGCCTGGAGTCGGCGGCTTGAATTGTGTCGCTGGGACCGGGGGATTCCGCGGTGGATAAACACAGCTGTCAGACTCCCGCGGAGGCAAAACTGAACACTGCAGCGGCGTGCCTGCGAGCAGGTCGCTACCGCGAGCCAACAGGTTACCGGTGGCCTGCGCTGGGGGAGACACGCTGCCTGATGACGCACGGTGCTGTGCTCCCTGCGACGCGACACAGACACCGTAACCAAGAGTGGTGCAGAGTAATGCCTTACGCCCTCGATGCTACCTAGCTATGACTGGAACTGGAGGGAACGCTCCCTGACTATTTTAGGAATGTATCAGGACAGAGGAATTTGAGGAATCGTTTGGGATTCTCCGAACACCAAAATAAATCAACTACAATTTTTGTGAGAAAGTCATAAAACGTCTCCATTTTTTAAAATCATACGAAAATAAAAGCACACATTTCTAGCACCTCAACAGATCCTGAAACTACCTCAAAATGTCCGTGGTTAAAAAATACAGACTATTTTGCAACTCTATAATTAGCACCTACTGGGAGAGCTCTGTGGATGGTAGCACACAAGATAAATGGAGATGAACAAACTGGATTTTTTTTTTTGCAGGCAGAGGTGAAAACCTATGCAGTAACTTATATGTAACACTCCGCTGTCTACTTTCTTTGTACTCATTTTGAAATACAACGAATGCCCAATAGCAGAGAAATACTATCTTAAATCATCAGGGTAAACTGAGTGGAAGAGTTTCCCCAATGTCCAACTCCTTCTCAACATGCACGACTGATACGCTACACCCGTCTAAAGCCAGAGGTGAGAAGACTCACATTGCTAGTGGCACAGAATTGCCTCTGTCCATCCTTGATCTCAGGAGTGAACTTCTGCAGGAGGGCTTTCTGCACCCTCCAGATCGGGGGAGGCTCCCGGCCAGTCTGCAGGGCCAGCTGAGCAAGAAGAAGAGGACTGACTTACTGGGGGGGAGGCATTGAGAGGATTCTGTGCACATCACACTTTAACAAAGGACAGAAAAAAGACAAGCATTGAGAACTAAAGTAGGACGTGGAATTCACGGTCATGGGGGGAGGCGCAGGGAGACTGACGTGCATTAAGAAATGGGCACAAAAATCTTTAAGTCGATGCGCAGGAGAGATTAGCATTATCTGCTGCAGTCATGGATAGGTGACAACAGGTCTCAGGCTGAGTGTCGGATGCACCGAGCAGCGTCCACACACACTACTACACCTTGAGAGTGCCGATGTCTTCAGTCCGCACCACAAACTCGTCCCGTTCTCGAAATATGCCTTCCCCACCACTCTCGCTGTCCTCCTCTTCACTCTCTCCAGCGATGGCTGCATTGCTCTGCTTCTTGGCCAAATGCAAGGCTGTGATCTGGGCTGCTGGGACATCTTCGGGGGTAGGAGGGGATGGCGGCGACTGCTGGGGACACTCGGGGATGGCTGGAGGGGAGGACGGGGGAGGGGTCGAGGATGGAGGGAGTGTCGGAGGAGGTGGGGATGGGGAATGATGCGAGGGAGGAAGCGGGCTAGGAGGCAGGGATTTCGGTTGGTGCTGCTCTTCTTGCGGCGGGAGGGGGGAAGGGAGAGAAAGTGGAGGCAAAGGTGGGGGTGATGGAGAGGAAGAGGGGGCAGGAGATGGGCAAGGGGGTGGAGGAGAGGCGGGTGCTGGAGCCGGAGGTGGCTCCACAGGGGAACCTGAAGGACAGAGGGGGGAGAAAATGTAGACATCTCAGCACAGGTAAGCCACTTGAGGCACTCCTCCATCATCCCACCTCTTACCTTCTGCCTTTGGTGCACCCAGCACCTCTAGTTCAGGTTCTCTGTCCTCCTCCATTTCTTCTTCTCTTCTCCTCCTCTCCTCCTCCTCCTGCACATCCTGCCGTTCGAGCTCAGCTGGCTCCGGGGACACCTCGTGCACGTGCGGGGCTGGCGGAGGGCTGAGAGGGGGAGGCTGAGGGGCAGGCGCAGGGACGGGCAGCGGGGGCTGGAGTGTATCGTAGAGGGCAGAGATGGCGGAGGAGATGCTTTTCTGTAGATCTTGGTTCTTGCTGACAGAGTCCTCCTCATCTGAAGAGAAAGAGGGAAGGGTCTCCAGGTTCCTCTTCAGTTCCTCGTCCAGCCTTTTACACGGACTCGGGCAGTTGCTGAGTGCCAGCCCTCCATCCCCCTCAGCCTCACCAAAAGCTGGAGGTGGGGGAGGGGGCGGTGGAGGTGGAGGCGGAGATAAGGGGCGGATCCCGGTCTTGCCAGGGGACGTACTGATGCTGTCTGGAGTGCTGGCTGTCCCTGAGGGCACACCTGACCCCGCTGGCCTTTTGCCTGACTTGAGGAAGTCCAGGAAGGAGGCCATGAAGCCAGATTTCACCTCGGGCTCTTTATCGTCAACCTGAAAAGACGGTCGAGAAAAAAAAAAAGCGGGAAAGAAAAATTAAGGGCATTCAAGGACAGAAGGGAGGAGGGCATGTTATTCATTTTACATTTAATTTGCAAGAGCCCTAATTCTGAGTAATGCATTTTGTTGGGCAGAACCGTTTCAGAGTGAGTAAGTGACTAGATAGGCAAGCCATCAATCCCTCAGCTGTTTGGTTTTTTTTTTTTTTTTTTATCTACCATAACATCCATCATTTGCATAAGCAAGAAGTGAGACTTACAGTTTCACCTAACTAATATCGAAAACTAAAGAAAAATATCGAGCTGCTAGTTTACAGGTGTTGCTAGTGTCTTGATTTAGCCAAGTGGACGTGAGCGACATCTGCGCCCTTCGGGGTTAAACTGCTAGCAGTAAAACAGGTTTTCAAACCCATGCGTCTCATTGACCAATCAGGTTCTTCAAGTTTTAAAACTCAGAAAAAAAACCTTCACTTCACTTTAAAATGTATAGAAACACAATCATAGCTACTGTGTAACCCACTTCCCAATAAGACAAACCAAAACACTGGTGTACTGGAGCCTTTCAATCAGCGTTTCAGTAAAATCCTGTTCCATCTCTGTCCATACAAACAAGCAGTTATTTTCATTTGCGTTTGACTCTTCTGTCAAAACATTTTATATGCATAGGTGTATTTGGGTAGAACCTTAAAGCCACTCGACTTTTCTGGAATGCCTCATCTTTATACTAATGCATTATAATTCAGATATACAGACATAAATACCCTATTTAGCAGTGGGCTGACTGGCAAGTCAGTTACCCTGGAGCTGAAAAGGTAATGAAGGTGTAAATTCCTAACTTTTCAACATAAAGTCAAATGTCCTTTCAGACTAAAAGCAAAGCAAAATTCACAGACAACAGCAAAAAAAAAGGCTCCATGTTAAATGCTGTGCTAGTCAGGCCCTTCATTATTAAACCTCCATAAATGTCAACTGTTATTGACACACAAGGTACAGAAAAATTTCAGCAACACTCAAAATCACTGCTGAAAGTTACAGAGCAGCAGAATACATTTAAAATGGCAGGGAAGAAAATCAAAAATTTCCACGGTAAACAGCAGCTGCGTTTCCTCATTCCACCCTATCACACGTGGTCACGCCCACTGCCTGCCGCCAGCATGCTGGCTCGCTCATACGTATCCCAGAGGAGGCGGGATCTTCCTGTCGCTTGTGTAGCTCAGCCTGATTGATTGACGTAATTGTGTAAAATGAGCTATTGCCCATTTTTCCTAAAATTGGTCATTTAGATTTCTAGCTATTTTAATGAAAATGTAAAAATGTTAGAATACAGGGCAATGGGAATACCATTTAAAATCTAACGTCAAACAGGGTTTTGATAAAAAAAAAAAAAAAAAGCAAGGAAGCCTTTAATTATACGCCGTACATGGTCAGTGTGACCTCAGGTTATAAACACCACAGTATACAACTGGAACCGCTGGACGTACATCTGAGGAAACATTTTGTAGTAAAAAATACATCGCACTACAAAAATGACTCACTCATTCCAGAAAGCACAAACCTTCACAGAACGTTGTCTCAAATTCCACAAATTTCTAGCACTCAAAATATAGTCATTTTGAAAATGTTAACAGGACAGATATCTAGTAGAAAACCGATACGCGCGATTCCGTGTTATCTGCTATCATTATGTTATTTCCATAGCCGAAAGTGATGAAGGGCAAGATACATACACTTCCAAACAGCGAAAGACGACCTTCCCACAGAGCAAACAGACATCAGACATGACCGCCATGTTTCCTTTGTCATTGCTGTGAAATGACCACATGTTCACATGCAGTAAAGGTATGTTCCCCCCCCCACCCCCCCCCCCCCCCCCCCCCACCCACTAAAACACCTCTCACCCCCCTAACATTCGCCAGCGGAAATCCCGACTCCACCTATCGCCCCCCAACC
>JAACJT020000075.1:23273011-23289223 GCA_009936485.2 Gymnarchus niloticus
GCAGTACAGGCTACGAGCACGGATTAAACCTGTGTGAAGCAGTACAGGCTACGAGCACGGATTAAACCTGTGTGAAGCAGTACAGGCTACGAGCACGGATTAAACCTGTGTGAAGGTCTGCCATTCTCAAACCACTAAGTTTCATGTGTGACCAAGACACAGAAATGACGCAATTCAGAGCTAGAACATTAACTGAGCGTCCTGTATGTCACACGGGGGGGGGGAAATAAAAAAACCAACACGGGGATTTCAGACGGATTTCAGAAAATGAAGTCATACAGAAGCAGCAGAAGTCAAATTCCGTTAGTTTCAGCTTTTTACAAATACAATCTGTGGTATGGAAACCATACTGGCCATACAAAGAAAACAAATATCATCCAAGGATGACTGGTGAAGTGGAAAAGAAAAAAAAATAATCACCTCCAACCTTCTGTGTTGCCTAGTAACATGAAAAGCATGGTGGTCTTAATTGAGGATGAGTGTGGTACAGTCACAATGCAACAGAGTTTAACACAAGATCTATTCATCGCATTCTGCACAGATCTATATTACAGCAACATGATTTCCAAGTAAAAATTAGGCAAAGGTTAGCTATAAAATAAAATTTAAAAAAAAATTGAGCCAATTAAGACATATTTTTTGAACAAATGTGTACGATTAAAACCATCTTTCTAAGCAAATACAAAGACCAGAAGCAAATTATAGGCTAGTTCATATTTTTACGGCAAATGTGCAGTTTACCCTTTATGTATGCCTGAGAAGAGAGACACTTAAAAGAGCAGCCAGTCGGCAAATCTTTCGACAATAGGCACGAAATGTTCGGATTGTGTTTAAGGACATTCTTATTTCCTGCTCAATAAACTTCATTGAATGATTTTGTCAGCAATGCAACAACCGCAAGCTCTGAATTACTGAAACAAGATGTATCAAAATGATTTCATAAAAATGCTAGCATAACAGATCAGAATGCAAAAAAAAAAAAAAAACGCAGATTTTTAAGAAGAGGAAAGCTCAGCAATACTTAATGAAAAAGAATGGATGGGTCTGCATCAGTATCGTCCTAAATTAAATTATCCAGTCTATTTCAGTAGCCTACTTTGCAATTATAGCATTGAATAATTTTCAGAAAATGGGTACCAATGTAGCCATAGAGCAGGTTATAAAATAGGGGTGCACAGGATGAGAAAAGGAACACTATAGTATAACACCCAAATCACACAAGGCAAACGATTTTCATTGTTGGAAGCCATTATTCTAACGTTCAACTGTAGACCATATATATCTCTCCTCCGGCACCCTACATTCCCCTGGAGGCTACTGACATGTGGCCCACCACTACGGGGCAGAACTTTCTGGTCAGAGGCAGATGCCAACCTTGTCATGCTTTTATATGAACTTCTGTGTACAGCAGTGCCAGGCTACCAAACAGGCCACAGGATTTATTCGCAGTGTCTTCGGTTTAGCGAAAGCACGACTCTCCTGGAACCAGTTTCATGCGAAAAAGGGCTGCTTACGTTACATTTTTGTCTGCTTCATAACTACAGTAGATACTACAAAGCAGGCAGTCTAATGCCAAGAAGATGATAATTCATTTTTTGTGATAACATCCTGAAGATACTATGGTGCACAAATACATCTGGCGTCCGAAAACAGGTCTTTAAACACATCACAATGACCCGGCCACTGAACCAAGTCTCCGAATACACGGAAATCAGATACCAAATTACCGGGAGGACAAACACCAGTGATTCTCAGTAGGTGACCCATAACGTATCTTCATCTGGTCCACAAACATCTGAGAGAATCAAACAAGAGTTATACATAATACAATGTTTGACTGAGACTTTTACTATGCAATCCTGCCAACCATCTTCACTTGAGTCCCTCCTACACCCATATCGGTATTTTGCTGCATTCACAGCCCTCTTTGGCCAATATTGTTCCCACAGACTCATCTTCCAGTTTTCAGCAGGATATGGGCATTGAAAAATGGACTGTGGCAGAAAAATAATCGAGACTCTCCAACAAAAACGATGAGGGGTCAGCTGGCACCACACACAGAAGGCCTTATGCAGCTATATTGCCAGACTGCCTTATTTTTTTGGAAAACATGAATACATTTCTATTGACCTGAATGCACTAAAATAACTACAAGAGACAGCAGATTTCACCTGCTTGCAGGGCTGCATCCAAACAGTTAAAACCAGAAGCAATCAAAGAATGGGAGTGATTCTCTTAAATGTCGTATTTTAATGGAAGAAATTGCATTGAAGTATGTGCCGTTTATATTTGTCGATATTATACAGTCACACGTACAGGGTGAACGAGTGATGCAGGTAGAAGAAAGAATTTGACATTAATAAAAACAAAACCCACCAACAATACATCTGAAAAACTGTTCAGAACAAAGTGAAGACCCCCATCCCAATTTCAAGTGAGGCTTCATTCCAAAACAAACCCAACTGAACTGTTCAAGTAGATGGCAGCTACATCACGCTTTGAAGGTACAGAAATCAGACAGAAGCAAACTGTAACCAATAGTACTCTGCTGTTCTGTACTGGTGACCAAGTCATTCGTTTTTAAGCAGTGCATCGGAATTGTGCAGAACAAAAACATTATTAACCCCCCCCATGAACAACAGCTGTTTTGTACAACTAGGGTCAGCGAATGCGGCTCAAGAGAGCTGTGACAGAAACAGGTTTACGCTCTACCCCACTTCTGGATTTGTCTCTCACATGTAAATAAATTTTAAAAAAAACTGAAATCAAAGTCAGGCTTAATCATCCACCAAATGCATGGCTTGCTTTTGCATTCCAGGTTCTTGGTTCCAACCTCTGTTTTGGCTACAATTTAAAACAACAACACCTGGCAGGTTCGTGGGATACATTTTTATTTAAAACCTTTCAACATTAAGCACATGTCAAAATAGACAACATGTTGAGAGCAATCCTTTCCGAGGGCAAATTCTAAAAGTTACTTTAAGAAACATCATAGGCCACAAAAGCTTTTGCAGCCAGAAAATATGTGATTCCTCCTTGTTGTGCTGTGCCTAACCTTTTACTTTACCTAAGGCCACAATCACAGCACACCGCTTATCTCAGTCATGGTCCTGAGCCCCACCCTCCATACTAGTTATAGTTCCAGGTGAGCTCTGGATTAACTAGGCATGATGGCAGTGCAAATTTAATGCATTGCACAGTTTACATCACATTTCATTAGTGCACTCATTACAAAGTTGAACCACATTAAACAGACTTCGTAAAATGACTTCATGTAATACATAATTGGTAAGCATTTAATGTTTTAAAGTTATCTGACCAATTCTCATACATTAAAACTGATGAAGCGATATCACAAAATTGATTGTATATATATTTATCAGTCCTTCTGTTGATTGTCTGAGGCGAAGAATTCAGTAAAAGCAAATTAACAACACTATTCATTTTAAACGGGCAAAGCTAAAGGTATGCAGAGATATCTAGTTATTTTTCGTCATTACAATTACGCATAACACACTGGTGTAATTTTAATTGTGTGACTGATTCTAATGAAGCCTAATTAAGAGCCCACACGAACTGGAAACCAATACTTATGGAGGGCTGACGGGACCAGGACTGACAAACACTACATCACACCTCAGCCTGTTAGGCCTTACTGCTTTAATATAGCAGTACTGGATTAACACCCTGCAATTAGTCCAATTAATTTACTGTGGCAAAAAGCTAAATCCACGCAGAATAAAAATTCACATAACAGCTTTAAAGATTGACCTAAAATACCTGCAGGCGGCCAGAAACAGTATTTTTTAAATATAATCTGAGGGTATTAGTCAGCTATGTGTTTCGGCGAAAATGCTATTCATCGAGTTTGATCTGGGGAATTTGTACCTGAAGTCGATATTATACTTACTTTAAATCACTTAAATGACCACATACAGTGATGAAGTTCTCCTTAAATTGCTTTCTACCAACAATGCGACAATCATGTATTCATTAATTATTTTACAACCTATTATGGCAAACACAACAGAGAAAGAGACAAAAGTTAAACAGACAATAATTTTAAACATAAGACATGCCAGACATCACAGGTTGCCTGCATGTCTGTCTCTATCAAGTCATACACTGAAATAGTGAGTATGAACTGAAAGACCATCATTAACCTAATCATTCTGCCCTTGACTACTAAAAAATAAAAAGCCAAGTAGAAACAATGTTAAAGTTTATTGCTCACATTATTTTTGATTTCACACAATTATACATAAATCATACTTTGATCAAAGAAAATCAATATCAATTTACAATGCATTTTCATATCTACCATGACATCAGAGGCTGCTTAGCGCATAAACGCGTTGGACAGCTTTTTTGAGAGGCAGAGGACACACAATCAATGCAACTAAAACAAGTTTAGGGGGAAAAAAAAATATATGTATCCTAATAATTTAAATTTACATGCATAAAGTCAGTTCACGCAATTATCACTGCTGGAGTATGAATATAAAATAAGAGCATCCACAGAGATGAAATGAGAACACAACATAAATGGAACAACATTTTTTTTCTTTTTTTTTTTGGAATTTGCAGTTCTACCTCAGCTTATCAAGGACAACTAATTGCCTGCTTTAACCATATTAAGAATACAAGATGGCACTGCCTCCGGCTGGATGATTGCTTTACAGATGCTGCTTTGATTCAGAGACAAAATGAAACAGTGATTTTGTTTCAGTGAGCCTCCATTAGCCGCAATGAAGGCAACTGCAGTGTTTGAACTGAGGTTTATTGGTGAGCATTAGGAAACCAGACTTTAGAAGTTTGGTTTTGTTGGAGGGTTGGTGGGTCACAGTTCTTTTGAATCATCAATAACCTGTCAATCCCCTGTCACACAGACCACCGTATATGCTGTTTCTCAGTCCAGTGGAGCTCTTAATTAATTAGGTTTCACCGAGATATTAATTGAATGAGACAGCTGATTTGAATCACATTATGGAACATATTAGATGAGAACATGATAATTTTTTAATTGCATTAAACCAAACTTTAAAAGAATGCATGCGGAAAAAATTAACATTAAATTTGACTATAAGAACTCTGAATAAATTACCTAAATTTAATGAACATTACCATTCATATTCAAAATCAAAGAAACTTAGAAACATCTAGCTAGCCATTTTTTTTCCACAATTTCAATTATATCCAAGAGCAATTTAGTTTAAATCACGTTAAACTGATATTTTAACTGCAATTCAATCAAGTCAAATTTAAATAACTCAACTTACACCTAATTTAAAATCCTCAGACAGAGTTAAGGAACACTAACCTAGTTACACAGAAATTCAGCAAATGGTATAGAATCTAGACAGCTTTACAGGTCACCCAAAAAATATATTAGTTTTTTTTTTTTTTTTGCAGACTTATTCCATAAACCTGAAAACAAGTTTATGGCTGGAACACCAGGGTTAAGGAAATTTTAGGTTAATACATCGCAGACTACAATTACTGATTTTACAGCCACTGCAGTTATGCTTAATCAAATGCGGCCTGCAATGCATCTTTATTTAGGGAAACGTCAAACACTGTACAATAATCATGACACAAAATTTATGATATATAAATATAAAACGCTAATGGATGTGGAATGTATTAAGAGTTTTTTACGTTTATAAAATTGATAGGTGCTACGCATCAACACATCCATCCATTCACCATCCATCCATTTTCCATGTGTTTTAATGCAAGGTCATGACACAACACTTTCAGACAGACACAATAAATCTATACACTCTCATTGCAAACCATGCCCCAAAACGGCTTGCTTTTAAGAAGCCGTTCAGTGCAAATACATGAAAAGGTTTTAAGATACACTCTACAACTAATTTCCCTGCAGCTCTGAAGCTGATATGTTATTCAAGGCACCCGTGAGAATTAAATATTTTTGCTGTCACAATTAAACACGTGTCCACATGTGCTAGGAGTAAAATAATGCAATGCCTCACTGGATTTCCAAATATCACGACGTAAAGCAATAAACATAGGAATTCACAGCTCATTTCTGGTCATATTATAATTCAAAAATAGGCTTTAACTGTGTCACCATTAATATAGAAACCCTTGAATACAACTGAATTAGTGTAGGATAGCTCAGTACAGTGCAATTCTTTCATAATTCAAAATTTAACAGTAATTGCGTTCTAGCACATCTCAAGACAAAAAAAGAAGCATCAAAATTATGAAATAAATCACAACGTTTAGCTCGCCGTTTATCTGCAGCGACCATCACAACAGCCAGCCATTAATACAGACATTCCAGTGAACTCATTAGAACGAACACGATTTGGTCGAGCTCGCAAAAGCAAGGATTAGACCGCGCTTTCGACAGAGGAATCCAAGGGCGGGCGGGCAGACAGACAGACAGACAAGACACACAGACAGATTTATTTCGGTTGTCACGGCGACTGCATGTGCAGTAGGAAGGCGTTCGGGGTAAACTAGGCCGCGGCTGGCAGCCCGTCACGCGGGCGGGCGGACGGACGTACGGCGCGCGAGAGCGACGCGGCCGCGAGGACCTCACGCACGACGCCGTACGCCGCCCTCGCGACCGCCGCTAACTGTCACTTGTAGCGTCGCGATCCCCCCTCCTCTCCTCCCTCCTCCCCCCCCCAGCGACGCAGAACGGACAATGGGCTTTCTGGTACGCGTGACTGGCGTAATCGACCAAAAATCGCAAATAATTTACACACTGGGCCTGTTTACACATGACGTTAATAAAGGGTATTTGTGTTGCTTTCGCTACCACAAGATAAAACATGTAAAACAACGCACGCCGATCTTGCTCGTAGGATCCCCCCCCCCCCGAAGCCTGTGATTTAAAATACCTCTCCAGTTATTTACATACGTGATCTATAATCGTTTGAATTCAAGCGATCCAGGGACGTTTTATGCCTATGTAAGCGTGCTTCATCTACATAGAATTGCATTACTCGAAGGCCTAAAAACATGACTTTCCTCTCACTTAACTGAAAGCAATGAAAGAGGTCTCGAGCTACCAGGTTACTGGAGTAGTAAACAGCTGTGGTTTGCAGCCATGACAATATTTGCATGAAATGCCCATCATGTGCATGCATCCTGTAACTGGAAGCAAACGCTTGCGACTTACGTATATAACTGTGCTACCTGGCTAGCTTTTACAGTCATGCACAATTGAGCTTAAAGTAGCATTGTTAATGACACCATCGAATATGGCAGTTATCTTCGCCGACTGTCTGCCTGCCAGCAGATAGTTGCATTTTATGATGATTCAACCACTGACACGAAACGTCGTATATTGTGCTGATGCTCAGTAAAAATATAATACAAAAAAAAAAAATGCAAGCCAAAGTATAAAGCTGCACCGCCCAATAAACACCCAAGATACAATTCGAACACTCCATTTTCGTCAGCCAGCTAGCGGCTTACATGCATGCATCCATATATATAAAAAAATAAGACAGTGGTATGTCAGCACCTATTCCTATTAACACATAGCTAGCTATCATGCTGATTAATTACTGCATCAACATCTATGAAATTATATAAGTGACATTCTGGAAAAGAGACGGGATAAAGCGTTTGATTTATCTTTTCTGATGAAACGAATCCTTCAACCCATCCCCCTCTTTTCTCCCTCCCTCCGTCTGCCTGTCTACCTTTCCTTACCATGCATTAACGCTTGTCAATTGCATTCCATGCATTTCCAAGATCTGCTCCCCTTCCTTGTTAATAATAATGATAACAACAATACAACGTCGGTGACTACCAGGGCGACCCACTATGCAATCAACGCAAGTAAACGCAGACTGCAGAAAGCACAATTTGCGCCCTTTCAAATGGCATTACACCCCACATCATGTATGTGTGTAGAACAGAACACACTGGCTGCATGCACAAATGCTTACCTTGCCTTCGCCGACCTCTCGTAACTCCATCCCGTTCCTGCTCCCAGATCACCAAATCCTGCACCTGGATAATTTCTATCCATTAAAATATATGAAGGATGGGGATGGAGAGACGGCGAGGAGAAGTGGCGAAGGAGACAGAGTCTAAAATGTGGCACTCAGATAAGGTGTCTGCTGTCTGTTTCTCTTTTTTTCCCCCCCCTCCTCCCGATTTTGCAATATCTGTTTATTCCGTTTGGCGAGCGAGTCTTCAAGAATGGGAGACGGCATAGAAGAGAGGGAGCGAAATGGAGTGGAGGGTAAGGAGGAGGATAGGAAGAGGGGAGGAGGGAGATATTAAGGGGGGGGGCACCAACCACCAAAAAAAAAAAAAAAAAAAAAAAAAAGAGAGAAAAATCAGTTTTGCTCTTTCCCTCTCCTCTGCCGTTTTTCTTTCGATATCTGGCTATTGTCTGTGAGCAGAAAGCACGGACATGGCTGTATTGTTCTCCGCTAGCCGGCTAGCTAGCTAGCCAGCCAGCCCGGGCCAATATGAGCACAGGCTCCTTTCCTAAGCTTCTTCCCCCCCCTCCCCCCTTTCTCCGGGGGTGCTTAGCACAGAGCCGGACGGCCGCCTCCCGATTGTTTAGCTCAGCTCAAGCCGTGCCTCGTCCTTTCGCCCCGGCCGCCTCCTTCGACTTCCTAGCTACGGCACACGAACGACATGATTCTGCCGAGAAGTCTCCTCCGCTAGCTGCCACGTACATCTCTCCCTCCCCCAAAATGTTCTCTCTTTTTTTTTTTTTTTTTTTTTGGTTGGCAGCTAGCAGAATTAGCTATAGCGGCTAGCTAGCCTCGTCGACGCATCTGCTATGTGTTTGTCGGCGCCCTTCTTCCTCCGCCTTTAGCGATGACTAAGAGTGTGTGTCGCAGTGAGCCTCTCACTGCTAGGCCTTGGCTTTTTTTTTTTTTTTTTTAACAATATGTATTTTTTTATCAATCTCTTTTTTCTGAAGACGCCATTTTTGAAAGCTCCTGCCTGGCTCTTTCCCTCTCCCCCAGCTGTGTGAAACACACACACACACACACACACACACACACACACACACGAACTGTGCCCCCCCCTCCCCAAGCATACGAGTGGAAACCATTTCCAGAATTACATTTCAGATCAGTATTCCACAAAAAAAAGGGGGGGGGAAATAAAAAATATCCTACAGACCAATGAAGATACATTAAACGTGCATATTCTGTCGGTATGAAGGCATTAGGGCACGTGAAGGCCCACTCCACATGCCTGATGCACGAGAACATCCATTCACACGCTGCACACGTATGTGCGCGCGCGATGATGTTTCACTACATTTAAAGGGTTGGGTTTTTTTATTATTATTATTAATAATAATAATAATAATTCTTGATGACTTATTTAAAAAATTTATTGAGGAATATACAAATGTAAGCATAAAAGCAGGGCCTTGGAAGGAGTTAAGCATAAATATTAAATATAAAGATCACAAGTGAAACTGGAAACTGTTGCATTTAACACTTGGCCCTTTAAGTCCCATACGTTTTCGTCAGCCTGCATCGTGATATACATAAAGAGAGAAGCACGACTTTTCGTTTTTGTTTCGTCATGCTTGCTTCTACCCCTAAATTATTTTTAAAAACAAAAGCCACTGGGGAATCATCTCAACCGTCTCTGTTCACCCGTTACTCATTCGGTCGTAGGATCAGCCGTTTCTGATTGACCTTCCCTGAAAAAGGAGGCGAGGGGGAGCAAAAATTAGTTTAATCATAAGGAAATTGTGCAGAAACAGAGTGAAAATAACAAGAAAATCTGATAGTAATGAGCACTGCACCAACTACAAATGAGTTTTAGAATATACATACGTGCAAATAGAAACATGGGGAAGGAATAAAAACGAACCCAGCGTAAGGAGGTGGAGGGGCATCGTGCTGTCCGCTTCGACTAATGGCTTCAGTGTAAGTAGGGAGTCCTGGGGCTTCTATCCCAGACAAGGGAACGGACTCGGGACCTGAAGATGCATCTGTAGGCATTCTCACTGGAACACTGTGAAAAGTTTTGATTTATTAATAACAATAATACCATGCACCCTAAACCAGTATGACTAGTTGACTAGTATTATTATTATTATTATTATGGCCCCTCCTATTAACTTGTCCATCTTCAGGTCTCAAACTGACCACAGGCTTCCCAATTAATTTATCTCACATATGAAGTACATTTGTGGAATGAACAGAACTATTGTGGGGAACACAAGTAAAGAGAAACTCAGCACACACATTCATGACATGGAGGCCAGTGCACATTTTACCTGCCCCCTCTCCTCAAATTCTTGCCCTGTCTTCTGTAATAGTAGCAACCCACTACTGTAACAAAAAGCACTATCACCACTGCGGCGACGATCCCGGCCACCATGGCTGATACATCCACCTTAGGTGCAGAGACTGAAATGGACCAGACGCACGACACATTTTAAACACACCCATCGATATGTGATTTGTCAAACAGAATGTACACATACACTGTCAGATCCAATTTGATAACTAGGTGGAATTACATGTGAAAATTAAATCAATTTATCTCTGAAATACAAATACGGTATCACTGGACAACGATATCATCTTATGGGGAGGCACAGTGGCTTAACAGGCAGTCCTTTTGCATAATACATCCATGGTTGGGGATGTGAATCCCGTCTTTGCTTTGGGTGTGTGGAGTCTGCATGACTTCCTATGGGGTGGCAGTTTGTACATGTATGTGCCCTGCAGCAGACTGGTATCCCGTCAAGTGTGTACCCTAGCCTTGTGGCAAGTGCTGTCCGGGATGCTCAGACCCCTTCCAGGAAAAGTGGTTAAAAGATGGACGTGTAGAAATACAGTAGTCATTTATTTATACTGGACAAATCAGATTAAATTACTAATAATTGTGAATAAGAACTCTGGTCTACACTGAAAATTTTAAAAAGCCCATTTTACCGTGACTGTGGGTATAAGATGCCCAAAAATCATCCTGAAAGGAAACAGAAACGTATAAGCCGGCATCATTCTGCTGTGGTTTACTATTAACGTTACATTTATTCACAGTAGTATCCACACAGGACGTGACAAATGTATCATCACCATATTACCATATTAGTTATGACTTTTTTAAATTTGAGTTCTCACTTAAATACAGCAGTGCTGGAAATAGATCCATCAATCATTTTTAACCTAGTTGGTCAAAGGAAAACTAATTAAATGTTTGCACGTAATCTGTTTGATATATAGCTGGAGGTTTACTGTACAAAGTAGGTTCATTTGTTTCTTCAGATGCACTCACAGAAGGACCTTCCATTGGATGAGATGTGCTTAACCACTGCACGCTCTGCCGCCCTTACCAAGAACTACCAAATCTCAACGAGGTATCTCACCGTTTTTGCTTTGTCCTTAAAGATTTCCCGTGCCTCTTCATATGTGCACACCTCCTCGACACACTCCCTCTCCAAGTTGCCAGGAACTACTAGCTCGAAGTCCCATTTGTTATAGAGGAGGCATCGAGACAGGAAGGACATTGCAGGTTGCTCTGGGAGGAACACTGGATCGTGCAAGGTGAACAAAAGCACGGATTAATACAAAATACAACGTGAAGTGCTTTAACATATACCAGACATAACAACATCATGTCCGGACCAGTTTAACCTGAGAACCAATAATGATAATGAAAAACTGACCATCACTGTTGTGGATGACTTTGGCTTCCATGATATGTAGGACCATCAATATACTACCAGCACACGGCCCTAAAAAACCCAGCATTATGACAGCCTGCAGAATAAAGCATCATTGTTAACACTGAATGATATACGTAATGGGAAGTCAACAATTCACAGCTACAGATATTTTGCAATTAATAAGCGTAATAACGTCACGTTCAGCGTATGCTATGCATTTAACAGCTTTGCTTGTCTCTGTCGCCATCTAGCGACAAATACAATAAACACGTAGAATACATCTATCCATCTATACATCTATCCATCTATCCATCTATACATTCGTCTTCTAACCCCTTATCCTGCTCCGGGTGGCCGCAGGGTCGGGAGCCTATCCGAAGCACACGGCCGAGGTACACTGCGAAGTTCACAGGGCGACTTAGAGACGTCAAACGTTACATCTGCACGCCTTTGAAGAAGCGCCCTGTAAATTGCCCTGTCTTCGGACATACAGGTGTAACACTGAAGGGGGTAGCATGCAAACTGCACAAAGGCAGAGCACAGACGACATCGTAACCCTTGAAGGTGTAACGCGACAGTAAAGCCACAGTGGCCGGCCCGTGTGGACGAAAAAAACTCTAATAATGTCCGTAAATTATGTACGGACATAACATATGAAGACTAATCGGTTTATTTATCGATACCGAGGGCGTGGTCAATATACAAATCTATTCTTCGGTATTTTCTGGAAAATGCATTTAGTGTATTACCGGTATACTACACACGTACACGTCATTTAACTTACTAGCGAGAAGTTTTATGCGACTTCTTGAGTTTAATACTATACGAGTACCGATAGCAAGTTTCGGTTTACGGACATTTGAAGTGAAAACCGGGTCGCGGAGCGCTTTCACTTCGCGGAGAGCAGAGATAAGGGTACGACACGGGACGATAAACCCGAACAGCACCAGAACAGAACGTTTCTCGATGGATTAGCTTGTTACATTTCTCGATATCAAATACTAGAATACAGACTGCGCGCGACCGGTCATCAGAAATAGACACGCCGGATCAATCCCTCCACTTCAAATTATTCTCTTAATATGTTCCTTTTTTTGCATTACTTACCCTGCCTGTGTAATAATGGTTTGAATTAAGGAAGATAAACGCCTTTCCCGACTTCACCTGTTATTTTTTCCTACCTGGTTTACCCTCCCTGCCCATCACCTGCTTTACCTGTTTGACAGCATACCTTTTCATCCAGGCGCTGAGGAAGTGCCAGGACATTTCAGGAAGACACCTACACCCAAGATAGACTGTCACCACTCTGCTGGCAGAGAAACTTTTAATAACATGTAAAAAAAATAACTGATGATCTAAGCAGAATTCTTACTAAAGACCCCCTGTAAAGTAGGCATGATTTGGATTAATGTACAGCTATCCTCCAGTGTGTCAGGAGTAGGCCTTATATTTTCAAGAAATTTATGTTTAAGAAAACTGAGTACGTAAAGACAGAACATAAGGAATATAAACATCATCTATACGTAAACAGAAATGATACAAAGACGTGGACGCACTTAGATGTGAGATGTCAGGTTATTAAAACAAAGAACAGGAAAAAAAAATTGCCTCCCTAAGTGACTTTACAAAAGTGGTTATTTTCCACGTTTTCACTTCCTGCTTCACTGGGTTATTGTGTTACATTTTGAAATGATTCACTAATCGTTTCCAGTGAGTCAAAACATGGAATAGGTATGTGTGAAGTGCTTTAAGTCAGACACTGGATTTTTTTTTTTTAATTTGGTTAATAGCCGTCAAACATGCTATGCACTTGTCTGTGACACACATAAGTTTGTGTGTAAAAATGCCATCACCATGCCATATTAACAGTCAGCTATTTAATGAGTTGAGTACTTGTTTTCATAATTAGCATTTCATATAAAAGTTCTGAAGGAAAGATTTCTTTTTAAATCGTCTATGGTATACTTAAAATTTTGATCAGAGTACTGCTGTAAGGTAGGTTATTGCATATATAAATAACGTATACTATTGTATAGTGTGAGGATTGCTCACATACCTCCTGCAGACTGTCAGTGAAAAGAACTTGAAAGCCCAAAGTAGAGAATAAGGATTGCAGTAAGTAACACTGAACAATAAACAACACAAAATTACACAACATTGTATTCCAAAAAGTATCAGCAAATGAGTGGTGGTGATAAATATTGCGTGCAAATGGCCAGTAAACCAGTAGTCCAGTAGTGGCCAGTAGTAGCACTTCTGTCTTGTACCTAGTGGGTGATAAGTACCCTTCTGGCTTGTGGGTAGAAACTTTCTGAGCCTTGCAGTTTGAGTACTGATATTTCTTCGCTGATGTTCCTGAAAGGAGAAGGGAGAAAAGTGCCAGAGCAAGGGTAACTGGAGTACTCAATGATGTTGCCTGTCCTTCTGAGGAGGTGCATGGCGTTCTGGGTTCGGCGCGAGCAATCTTCACGACCCGCCACAGTGCTCTGCAAGCTTGAACTGAGCAGTTTCCATACCTCGCTGCAATGCATCCAATGAGAACGCATGTCCTTGGATGACATGTCTTTGGACTGCGGGAGGAAACCGGAGTCCCCAGGGTAAACCCATGCACCACAGGGAGAACATGCAAGCTGCTAATGGGATGGTAATGCATTCTCTAAATAAATAAATGCACTGCACGTCCAATAAGATAGGGCCGCAGTAACAAAATGAACATCACCATATCTACATACTTCACTCACAGTTCAGCTGCATCCATCAAAGTCATTTTCTCCATCTGTGACACTCAAGAAAAAACTCTCCATTAATTTCATCCTGGTTTTCCCCACACAACTACAACTTCTTGCTTTCTGACTGATCAGCGAGCAGGTGCATCCAGGTGTACAAGAGATAAGACTGAAAACTAGCAACACGGCAAAAAAAAATAAAGCTGTGAAATTCTGCACCAATTCCAAGCAGACAGATTCTGTATTTCAGTGACTTATCACATCTGGCCCCAGGTAAATAAAATCATTTTGACTATTGCAGCACAAAAAGAACAACACAATGGTTAACACACAGGGCTTAAACCTCTTGCGAGTTACTCCGATAATTTCCGTTTCTCCCATCATCTGTGTGTGTGGTTATATTGTAAAACTATCATCGTGCTAGGACAGACTTTTAAGGAATCCAGTAATGGCATTTGTTCTTGTGTTTCCATTTTAAGGCCTGTACTCTGTTTATTGCCAGGAACAGGAATATCGAATTTCATCAATCATATCTGTGGCATTGAGTGAGTTGTTGGGTGGCAATGAGAAGATATTGTAGCTCAAGCTAATTGAAGGTGAAAGCAAGTCAAATTCAACCTAAACAAGAGGATAGCAAATTCTGTATATTACTACAAGAAAACATGCACAAATGTTTTCGAAGTAATAGAAGTTATTTGGCTTTCTACTGATTGGCTCTGGGTTTGTACAAGCTAACACAAACTGCATCTTTCTCTCCATGCATTTTAAGTGTTAGAAGTGGCCGTACAATACACTGGGAACAAAGCAGTTGCCACATGCCATGGCTGAAAATAAATAGCATTTGAATGGATAAAGGACCGAAAATCCGCAGTGGGCGGAGTCAGTATGGTGAGACCATTGAGCTAGGTTCAGTTCTTTATGTATGTCTCATTTCATGGGGGTTCTCTAGTTACTACTTTCAAAGGAACAGTGTACCCTGCAATCGACAAGCATGGAAAACAGTTGGACTGGATGTACTTTTGACCAAGTTTAATAATTATGCTTAACCTAGGATTTGTCAAATTTGGCCCCCGAAACACGATTTAGGTTATTCAATCACAGCAAATTGTTCTGTGTATTGGTGAGCGCCCTAAATGGAAATGAGGTTTATGAATCGCATATCCTGTCTGGGACTGCATCACAGGTCTCGTACAGCTACAGGCAAAACTTGGTAACCAGGTAATGAAAAGAACCTTTCCTTTCATGGTTTCCATCCCATGAGATTTTTTTTTTTTTTTTTTAAAAAAGGAGCATTTAATAACAAGGAGCAGTGTAACAGGTGAAAACAAGATATTGTGAGATGGTGCTTCCATGCGTGACGTTAAGTCATTAACACACCATCATGTTTATGCACATGGTTATGTGTGAAATTTATTTTGGCTCCAATGGTTAGAAAAGATCTTAGCAACTGGTGGAGGGGTAATTGTTGCGGCAAGTTTGGTAGAAGCTTCCGTCTCCTAAACTTGAAGTTTCGTGAGATTTTCCCAACATGGACGAAGTCCACTCAACTTAAGAAAACAGACTAACAGCGAATGCCAGTCCAAGTGATCACGAGATGGTACTACATTCATCCCCAGAGGGAAATTTGGAAATCCACCCTGTGATAAAGCAGAATTCTACTAGTGGAAGTGGAATCTTTCTAGCTGATAATTACCCTACCCAGAGGATGACATGTCACATAATGTAACGAATACAAAAAACAAACCCCCCCCCCCCCCCCCCCCCCCCCCCCCCCCCCCAAACCCACCCCCCCCCCCCACCCACCCCCCCCCCCCCCACCCCCCCCCCACCCCACCC
>JAACJT020000075.1:23289323-23306921 GCA_009936485.2 Gymnarchus niloticus
GATAGATAGATAGATAGATAGATAGATAGATAGATAGATAGATAGATAGATAGATAGATAGATAGATAGACAGTCCCATGGGCTTTTTGGTATGTTGGCTATTAACCACCATCTTGTTCATCTTCCTAATGTTCATTAGGATGTGGTTCTCCCCACACCACTAGACAAAGTTGTCCATCAGATTCCTGCACTCTGGCTTATCTCCAGTGCTGATGCAGCCCACAGTGGAGGAGCCATTGGAGAGCTTCTGTGAGTTGTTCTTCTGACACCACAAGACAAATTCCTTCATCAGCTTCCTGTACTCTGACTTCTCTTCAGCATAGATGTAGCCTGCAATAGATGTCACAGAAACTTTTGCGTGAGCCAGTGTTGTGCTTGAAGTTCATCATGTAAAGAGGATAGTAAGGAAGACGGATGGTTCCCTGAGTTGTCCCAGTGTTGCTTGCTACCAACTCCAATATACAGTTTTAGAGTCCTATAGACTTTCACCTGTTTGTAATGCAGTTCATGATCCAAGAGAGTATGAGGGCATCCACTTGCTGCAGTCTGAGCTTGCTTCCAGGCCAGAAAGGCTGTATGATGTTGAAGGTACTAGAGATGTCAAAGAATATTGTCCTGACTGGGTGCCAGCTTTTTCTAGGTGGGAGTAGGCTCTGTTAGGCACATAAATCTGAGCATCATCCACACTTTTTTCTGTCTAGTAGGCAAACTGAATCAGGCTCAGCTATGTCAAGAACAGTTTCTCATTAGTCTTGATAATCTGTGAGGTGAAAGCAAGTGGTCTGTAGTCTTTGAGGATACTACTGCTTGACACTAAGACTATGTACAGTTAAGGGCATAATTATTAGCCCCCATGAGAAATGGGACATTTTCCTACATTTATGTCCAATTTTAAAATTATTTTTCAAACTTTACAAAGTAAAACATTCATCAGTGTAAAAACCTCCAACTGGTACATTTTTTATTTAAAACACAATTTCTATATTGCTGCATAACAACTTTATTGAAAATTGGGGTTTGGCAAAATTATTAGCCCCATGTGAATTTGTCAGGAAGCATTGTAGTAAAGTTAAATGTTCTGGTGTCAAAGCACACGTGACTTGATTGACTCAATCAATTAGCACCGCACTCTAATAAATGGACTGAAATTAGGAGGGCTAGTGGTACTTAAAGGCAAGATTGAGAGGCAGCATCTTTACATTCTTTGTAAAAAGTAATTTCATCATGCCAAAAACCAAAGAAATAAGTTTGGACCTTAGAGAAAAGGTAGTGGATGCTCATCTTAAGGGGGGTGGCTATACGGTTATTTCCAAGCACTTCACTGTGTACAGAACAGCTATACGTTGCATCATCGCAAAATACAAAGCGACCCATTCTGTCAGAAACAAACCTGGGCATGGTCACAAGCACAATATTCCAAAGACCTCGAAGAGGAAAATAGTCAGAGATGCCGACAAGAACCCCTGGATCACTGCAAAGGCCATTATCACTGAACTGGCCTCTATTGGACTTGAAGTCTCAAAAAAAAAACTGTTGTGAGGGCTCTTTATTGTGGGAAGCTTTGAGTTCATCAGCCAAGGAAAACTCCTTTGGTCACACAGTGGCATATCAAAGCTAGACTGAAGTTTGCCCAGGACCATTTGAAACATGGGGATGAATTTTGTAAGTCTGTCCTTTGGTCTGATGAGACAAAACTGGAGCTGTTTCGGCAGATAGATACAGCTTTGGTTCAGCAAAGGGAGGGAGAGGCCTTCAACTCTAAAAACACCGTTCCCACAGTTAAACATGGTGGTGGGAGCATAATGCTGTGGGGCTGTTTTGCTGCTTTAGGCACAGGAAACCTTGTTCGGGTACATGGCATAATGAAGAAAGAAGATTACGTTGACATTTTAAAGGATAATTTGAAGACATCTGCTGCCAGTCTGGCTTTGGGTCGTCATTGGGTCTTTCAGCAAGATAATGATCCAAAGCACACATCACAGTTGGTCCAAAACTTTTTGAGGAATACCAAAATCAAAGCCCATATCTCAATCCTATTGAGAATCTTTGGCGAGAGCACAAGGTTAAGGTCCACGCTCAAAAACCATCTAATTTGCATGAGCTAGAGCAATTTGCCATGAAGGAATGGTCTAAGATCCCTCAGGAGACTTGTGCGAATCTTGTGAGAAACCACAGTAAGAGGTTGATATCAGTTGTGAGTCAGAAGGGGTACACTATTGACTATTAATTGTCAGAGGGCTAATCATTTTCGCTATGCTATTTTTGTGTTTTCCTTTTTGTGCATCAGTAAAATATTTTCATCAAACTTCTTGGAAATTGTGTCTTTGTTTGTTTGGAAGCAATTCTCATAAACACTACTAGTCATTTTTCTTTGAAAAAAATAATGGTTCTGTCCAATTTTGGACAGGGGGCTAATAATTATAACCTTAACTGTAGGTCTTTCATATCTGGGGCACTTTCTTTAAAGAGAATCCCATGGATCTAGCTGGCATGTGTCTTAAGTCCTTTGGGGCTAATTTCATAAGGCGCTGCATGCTTGTCTGCGTGGAGGCTCCTCTGCCCTGTTAGGACTTTCTTGACAGAGAATGACAGTCTGGGAGGAAGAGTGCAGTTGAAGGTTTTAGGGTCAGTTTTAGGGTCAGTGTCCATAGAAGGGGGTCACAGGTAGATGAAGAGCTAGTGGGAGGCAGTTCTTAGACAGAACCAGAGAGGGATGCTTGTGCCAGTAATTGAGAGTCAAATCTGTTGAAGAACAGATTTTCAGCTCATCCCTGTCCAAGTTTCCCTGCACAACCAGCTTTCCAGCCTGCTTGGAGGTTGTGATGGTCCTCATCCCACCCTCCACCTCCTTCATGTTGTTCTGCTGAAGTTTGCATTCTAGTTTAGCTGTGAATCAGCTTTATCCCTTATCGATTTGTCTCCTCAACTCTGGCTGCACCAGCTTCCACTCCTCCTTTGCACCCTACCTGAAAGCCCTTACATTACTCATGTCTATTAATTTAATGTTATTAAGGGCTGCAGTGCATTTTTTGTTTATGCATAATAATAAAAGATATATAAAGTAAAAATGCCCTACATCAATTATATCCATCCCCTTTTTTCAACTTAGTATTTTTGGCAGCACTTTTTGTAATGAATTGTTATATAAGCCTTTACAAATAGAACTCCTGGAAAAAACCAACATGATCTAAACCATTTCCCAAACCCAATACTTTCAGTCAAAAACCACAGTCATTTTGATTTACATAGATAGCTTTGTTTAGCTAAAAAATATAGCTTTTCACTTTTAGTTTGTGTATTTCATAAATGCACACTTTATGGTTTCTTTTATGTTTCATAAAATGACAAAGGCGGAAGCTAACAGTCACTGCCTGGATTCACCTTATGGAAGCGCATAAAGTGATTGATGGACAGGGCTTTTAGACCACTCATGAGTGACAATACAAGATCATTGCACTTAGTGTGATTATCCAAGCCTTGTTTCTCCCATCATTTCTAACAAGAGGCCAGAGTACAACAAATTCATTCTGAGCTATGAATGTATCTAGCTTTGGGTAATGGTAATGTTTGCTATATCCTAAGATGTGCCATGTAAACAATGATAGACTCAAGAGAGCTCCAGAAGATGCCCCAAGTGCTCAGCACGTTAGCCTGTCCCGAAATCACCATCCCAGTGTCAGACAATCACACTTGACACAGAGTATGCATCTCTGCTGTGGATGAAAAGGTATTGGGACTGTAATTCTCAAACATCAGACATTGGTTTCCTACACCCATTCCCTTTTATAGTTTAGAGACAACCCAGAGGGGTTGCACAGAAAGACAAGATCCAGTAATTCAGAACTGCTAACATCAGTTTTGCAGACACCAAAAAATACACCCTGTACCATCAATAGTGATGTGATCTCCATGCACCAGACCAGTCAAAAGCTACAGCAGAAGTGTTTAGGTCTCATGATGGCACCCCATGTTTTTTATGCATCTTTTAAACTGCATCCCGTCCTGTCTGTCCTTTGTGTCATGCCCTGTCCTTCACGAGACACTTTTCCCCATGACTCTGTACAAGATTATGGAAAATAGTCACTGGATGGATGAAAGTTTAGGAGACAATTAAGTACTAAGCCTTAATTACAATTCAGTCATGCCTGAAAACAGAATTGAGTGTTTTGGAAAATACATCATTTCCATATTTAGGGAATAAGTTTCAAATATGAGGTACTAAGCTTGAAGTAAAATAATGTTTTTATTCTATCAGCATTTGAATCAGCCAAATAACATGAAGAGTGCAGGTAGAATTCTGGTAAATGCCATAGGTTCCCAGACACCCATAAGGCTTAAGTGCTCCAGGAAAATGTATGAACCAATGTAGGATCAGTCCATCCATCTTCTACTACAGATCTGTGGAAATCACAGAGCCTAATCCAGAGTGTGTATGGCACAAGACTGAGGAATATACAGTAAGTGCTACTGTAAAATTATAACAATTTAAAATGATTCTTTTAAAAGAAATGTTACTTTATATCTTTTCCTGTAAAAAAGTCAGAACAAATGGAAAATTTTCACTTTGAGTGGTTTATCGGGTTTTTGTACATAATGCCCAAAATATTCTGCAGTGCATGGCAGCAAATGGTACTAGAAGAACTGGACCATAAAAGGAAACTTTGTTTCTCTGAAGGTGACATGGTGTCTGTGGATCAATAGTCAATCAGATTCTGCAGTGTTTCTAAAGCTGGGTGTAATAGTGCATTGAACCTCAGCGGTCACATACATGAGGCAAGACATCTTAGTTTGAAAAGAACAAATGAACATTTACAAAACCATCATTATGTTGTACTGTAGTGCTGAAATTTTCATCCATGTGGTACTACTTTTCATCCACAATAATATCCTTAAAACTGGTTGTTTCTGAATGTTAATACTGTTTATTATACAGTATATTAGCAATATATTAGCATATGTTTTTGAATAAAACTCAAACTCAGACGTGACAATTTTATTGAACTAATGGATGCTATAAAAAATTAAAAACCATTATAATGGCATTCAGTGAGATGCTTTGGTTCTACAATGCAGCAGCAGGGCTCTGGACAGAAATGGGACCTATAGTAAGCCCCTGGTGAACCCCTTTTTGTACCCACAGTCAGCAGGACCAGGCCATCACTCTGCAATGCTTTCCTACCAAACACTCTACGCACGTGCTGGTTCTGCAGTGAGCAATCTGGATTGTTCTTCTCTGGCCCCTGGTGATCTAAGAGCTGAGTGGTCTTGATGGATAGATCCATTTACCAGCCAGACACCAAGATGAACATTATGCCCCGAAAGGGACAGCAGAGGAGGTCAAGTGGTCACCTAGCCAGGGCCCCGGCCCCTGTGAGTGGCTCCTAGCCCCACCACATACAAATTTCCCTGATCCATTGTGGTATTTTACTTCATTTATGCATTTTTTGTATAACCAGCACTAGTAAACAGATATTTAAAAAAAAACAAGGAGTGAATTTATTCTTTTTTAAGTCTGAATTGCACACTCAGGACAATTTAATGATGGTGTACATGGGAGCAGCATATAATTCTAATTTGTAGTGAATATTAAAATGCTTCATATTGAGCACGTTTTATATTACCAACAACCGATATAGATGGCACTGATCAACAATTCATTGAGATGAAATGTATTATTTGCCTAAGAATGGTCATTCCCCACAGAGTACCCTCTTCATTATTGCATCCAGCAAATTTAGAACATCCTTAAGTGTTTCTGGTGCTGTTACACACTACCAAAAAATAACCACTTCACTTGGTGTTTTGCAAGGCATTTTGATGCAAGTGAAACATATGACTATATTGTCACATCAGACCAGGAAGCAGGCGTAGTGCGAATGGAAACGGTTTATTACTACAAACTAAAACGAAACAAGAGCCAAACAAGATCACAGGGGATCAAAAAAATAGGAAGAAGGAGCACACCAACCACATGAGGAAGTGACGTCACTGACCGGATTGGGGCATGCAGGACTGGGAAGCACTTTTACAAGACTAACGAGGGGACAACGCATAACAAGCGTGTCTCATTAGGGTCACGCTGGGGGAAAACAGAAGGGACAGGTAAGCAGGGCATGACATATGTATTGTCATCGATTTTTTGTCTGTTTTTCAGGGTTTACATCAATACTGATGTTCAGCACAATTTAATTCTTTCAGTTCACCTTACTACATGAAATTCAGTTTCAAATTATTGAGGTGAAATTGAATGTTAGAACAAAAAAGCCAACATCATTTTAAAGTATTCTAATGAACTAAGTAGGTGTCAGCTGAGAAATGTGTTGAGAAACTTTTCCATAATTGAAGATTCCACACGGTGTTGCCTCTAATCCAAAACCCTTTTAGCATTCTAAGAATCTTTATCATGCCTACCTGGTAAACATATCAGGGTCAACAATGACATATGCTAAAATCCTCTTTAATCCCTGTTAATTTGAGCAGCATGTGGGCAGCCAGTTTAATTCATTATTCTGCCTATTTTGTTTATAAACAGATAACGGGGATTGAATGGACTTGGTTTGCCAGGGTATTGTTTGGCACAGTTAAACTAGTCAACTCTGTGAGGTTCCTGTATGGAATTTGGAATGTTCTGCTCCCGAATTAACAGCAGTGAGAATCAACCCAATGAAACTCCCAGTGTTGTTAGGAACCACTTCTCTGCTAACACCGTGAACATGTAGCTTTTGGCCCTATATTCACCACATTAGAAATTTGACTTTAACTGCCAGAGCTGTCAGGGTACTGAGAGTGATGGTTTTCAAATGCATGTATTCAGGGCAAGATGAGAAACGGACAATTCGTTTATGATGAGACAAAATTGGCCTGGTTATCGGGACATTCTCATGTTCTCCTCATGGGTGTAATTTAATGGAAAAAGGTCCTTAAACTTATAAAAAAAATTTGTATAAAGTAAGTGATTGCAGATTAGAGGTGAATATGTGCCTTTGGGAAACTCCTAAATGGATGGGTGAGTGCAGGAAAGAGACAGAGAAACAGTGAATACGTCCTGCTGCCAGGCATAATGCACAGCATATAACCTTTCTTTAATAGCTCTGCTATCTCATTTCATTTTACAGAAAGCCCAAGCATACAGGTTAACTGTTAGCCAATGGCTATAATAATTTTGTATTCTTAAACTGGGCTGGGCAAAGTGGGTTAATCATTTACCTGTAGTGAGCCGCTCTAAAAAAATTTCATACTGGCATACAGAATGTGGCCAAATATTAATGCAGTAGCTTATTTGGTGGAGCTCTCAGACCACCAAAGAGAGAAGTAATTTTACCCATAGTAAAAGGCGCCATGAAAATACTCTGAACAAGATGTCTCTCTGAATTTCTCTCATTGAGTTGGGTATTGACCTGAAACTTCTATGCATTGATGCATATTTATCTCATTCTGCTCTTTTCATTAATTGAGAGACGGAATTCACCCTACGTGGCCAGGTGCCACTCTCTTGTCGAAAACCATAGCTAATAGTCTTAATAGAAAATCTTGACTAACCAGAGCCAAGGCCAGGCTGCAGACTCGGCTTAACCGACCATCTGCTAGCTGCTTAGAGATGTCACCTGAGGTTCATAATATTGAGACTGTCTCTGTTTCCCACACTTGTAATTGTAGAGGACTATTCCGCAACAATGTCTGCTTTAATAACCAGATAAATGTCAAGTTAGAACTGTTGTCACAAAGTACCTGTGAGGTCTGGCTGATGTTGGGGCTCTGGAGTGTGAGGTTTTTGACCCCCAAGGCATTGCTTATAAACGATATCATAACCGACTCAAGTCTTAGTATGCTTTGTTTGACGGAAACTTGGCTTAAACAAGATGACTACATGGCGCTAAATGAATCTGTCCCTCCGGGGTACACCTACAAACACAACCCTCATCCTAATCGGCGAGGTGGTAGTGTTGCTGCCATATTTAAGTCTAGTCTTGCTGTTTCTGAGAAGTTGTGTTCCAAATTTAGCACATTTGAAATCCTAGTCCTGACTGTTGTCAGCTCATGTGTTGTCAACTCCCCACCGCCACTTACCCTTGTTATCATTTATAGACCACCTGAGCCGTATAGCAGTTTTATTCAAGGGTTTTCTGACTTCCTGGCTGATCTAGTTGTTACTACTGACAAACTTGTAGTTGTTAGGAATTTTAATATCCATGTGGAAAATGACTGATCCTTGCAGTATGGCATTTGCCTCTCTGCTTGAATTTGTTGGTGTTGTACAGAATGTAGTAGAGCCTACTCACTCAGGTAGCCACACTCTAGACTCGGTCATAGTATCTCTTTGGAGTAAGTGTCTATCCTCCCTCTAAATCCTGCAGTCTCAGATCACTCTCTACTAACATTTGAAGTAATACTGGGATCTGCTACTCTGCCTGTCTCCAAAGCGAATGTTAGTCCCGATATTACTCCTTCAACTGCAGCTGCTAACGTTAACAGGCTTCCCCCGGCGTTCTCCCAGATTGGTAAGCCCAGAAATGAATCTGAGCTTGAACAGGTATGGATAAATATTGATCACTCACTTTGCAGCACTCTTGACTTGATTGCTCCTCTTAGGAAGAAAATGCTTAAAGATAGGAAATATGCTCCTTGGTATACTGACCATACCCATGAATTTAAAAACACTTTAAGAAAATTGGAGCATAAATGGCACTCATCAGACTTGGACGTTTTCAAAATGGCATGGAAAAATTGTGTTTTAAAGTACAAACAAGCCCTGATCACAGCTAGATCCACATATCTCTCCCAGTTGATAGACAATAACAAAGTAATGCTAGGTTCCTGTTTGATTCCATGTCTAAACAAACTAGGAATCATTCTTAGGTATACCCACAAATTCCAGCCTCTCTCAAAAGCAATGGCTTTTTGGCATTCTTCAATGGTAAAATAACTAACATCAATGAGATACTTCAAAGTAGCACCACTACCATAGATTGCTGCCAGAATCCTCTATGTCCTGCTGTAGTGGATAGAAGTAATGCAGTAATGTTGGATTCTTTTACCTCTATAGGAGAATCTGAACTTTTAAACCTAATACCCTCCTCTAAAACAACTAGCTGCATGTTGGATCCTATTCCTACAAAGCTTATAAAAGAGATTGTTCCATCTATTAGTAATAATTTACTAAACTTGATTAACTCACTAAGTCTTGATTATGTACCGAAATCATTAAAAGTAGCTGTTGTCAAACCTGCTCTTAAGAAACCTAAGCTTGATCCTAGTGACTTAGCAAATTATAGGCCTATCTCAAACCTTCCCATTTTCTCTAAAATCTTGGAGAAAATAGTAGCAAAACAATTGTACTCCTTCCTACAGAGAAATGGCATAAATGAAGTATTTCAGTCTGGGTTTAGACAACATCACAGTAATGAAACTGCACTAGTGAAAGTAACAAATGACCTACTCAGCCTCAGATTGTGGTTGTCATTCTTTGCTGGTGCTCTTAGATCTTAGTACAGCATTTGATACTATTGACCGTGACGTTCTCTTAGACCAACTAGAATCTCTAGTTGGTATTACAGGGCCTGCTCTGTCCTGACTACAGTCCTATCTGACTGACTGCTACCAGTTTGTTCGTGTCAACAATGAATCCTCTAATTATACTAGAGTTAGGTATGGTGTTCCACAAGGATCTGTGCTGGGCCTTTTCACCCTGTATATGCTGCCACTTGGTGACATAATTATAAAATATGATACTGATTTCCACTCCTACACTGATGACACACAGCTATACATATTAGTTGAACCTGGTGAACTGCCTCATCTGTCAAAGATTGAAGATAGTCTATTAGATATTAAGAGCTGGATGGCCAGAAATTACTCCTAAATTAATATAAAACTGAAGTAATGCTGCTTGGTCCTAGAGTGCTTCGAGAACAGATTGATGTAAAATTTAATGGATGCTCACTTAAACTAAGCACATTGGTTAGAAATCTTGGTGTCTTAGTTGACCCAGACCTGTCTTTTGTTGCTCACATTAGGAATATCACTAGAACAGCTTTTTTCCATCTGAGGAATATAGCCAAGGTTCAGAAAAGTGTTGTCCATCAATGATGCTGAAAAGCTAATTCATGCTTTTATCATTTCCAGATTGGATTATTGTAATGCTCTGCTTTCTGGATGTAACTCAGGGTTGTTACACAGACCCCAACTGGTGCAAAATGCTGCAGCAAGAGTGCTAACTGGAACTCGGAGTTCGATCATATTAGTCCTGTATTGTCATCTTTACATTGGCTTCCTGTTAAGTTTCGCACTGACTTTAAAACACTATTGCTTACCTATAAGGCCTTGAATGGTTTGGCTCCAGAATATCTGTACAATCTTTTGGTTCCATACTCCCCGCCCCCCCCATTTGCTTCACTTAGGGGGCAGGTTATTAACAGTATTAGTTCCAAGAGTGAAAAAAGCAACATTGGGATGCAGAGCATTCTCCTACAGAGCTCCGCAGCTGTGGAATGGTCATCCAGCAGCAATGCAGGACTCTGGCTCACTCTCTATCTTTAAGTCTAGGCTTAAAACACACCTTTTTAGTCTAACTCACTGAGACCTTAGGTAGATACTCACTCCCCAACTACTCTATAGGCATAGGTGTAGAGCTGGGTGGGGATCAGTGCCATTCACATTGGATGAATTGTTCTGACCCTCCTCCTTCTCATGTTCTGTGTGTTGTTGGAGTGCAGGCATTCAAGGATTCCTCATGCCTGTTTCCCCATTGGTCTCTCCCTCATAGTTATGCTGCGGCTCTTGCTATTTTATTTGCAATTTTTCTGCCACCTTAAATTGCTGCTCTGCTCATACACATTCTCTTTCCCCTGCGCCATCCTCTTTCGGGTGCTTCTTTCAGAGGTTTGGATTTAACAGGTCCCCGTATTGACTGGTGGCCTACCACGCCCTACCTCCACTTCTGCTTTCCGCACTGACTGTCTTGCTCCCTCCTGAGCCACCGAACCTGCTCTTCAATCCTGATCACCTAGCTGCATCCTGAAATACCCTGTTGTCCTCCTAACTGTTATACAACATCATTGTTTTCAGTTGTACTAATGAATTTGTCCTGCCTGTTGCTGGCCAGAGGAAAATAAGTTTCCCCTTGAGTCTGGCTCCTCCCAAGGTTTCTTCCTCTTGAGGGAGTTTTTCCTTGCCACTGTCACCTTTAGCTTACTCTCTGGGGACTCTGGGCCCGGGACTATGTAAAGCGCTTTGTTACAGTGCTTCTTGTTAAAGGCGATATGTAAATATAATTGAACTGAGTTGAATTAATTAATGCAAGCTGATATTATGTATTATTTTTTTCCAGGTAATAGAACATAGATATATACCTCATTTCTGAAATGCTTTCTGACCCTTGCTAAATAGATGCATTTTACTTCAGAAACAAACAATTCTGGTAAACCCCATATTTAGGAATTCTATTTATGATCAAATGTGATTTGAACCTATATTAGTTGTCGGAAATGCTTGGGAATTAAAACCAGTATACAAATGAATTGATCCATTCTCTACATGTCATGTCACTCATTTAAAGTATTTTTAGTTTTCACATTCCCATGGAAAACTTAACTTTGCTAATAATTCAATTCAATACCTTTTTAAAACAGATTAAGGAAGGTCTTACCACAGGCAAGAAGTGCACAATAATGGTTTTCACAAAATCCCTTTGCTGTCAATTTTTAAAGCCCAACAGAATGTTTTAGGCCTACCAGCCCTTCTCTTCTGTGTTTTTTTTTTTTTTTGTAACATATGATGACATTGGAATCCTCTGACAATGTATTGCAGCCAACCCTCTAAAGAGACAAGGAAAAGTCATTTCTGATCTGATAGGCGCTTTAGTGTTTTATCACCATTAGTAATCCCCATCCCTTCTATCAATCACATCTACTTGTCACCTTGCTGTGTGTGTACGTCCCCAGTGTTCTTCAGATTTGATGCGTGACGATTGATCCCTTTCTCCAGATGAGCCATAGCAGCCAGACTGAATGGAAAAGAGAGAACACACTGCTGAAAATGCTACAGAAGGGCAATTATACCACTGACCTTGTTTGTTAATGTCATTTTTGTCGAAAAGTAGCACATGTATTGACAATACTAAAACGACTATAGCAAAAGAAAGACACTGATGTTTTTAATAAAAGACCTGAATTATTTCAGCTTTACGTTTTGCTGGGTAATATAAATGTGAGTGGTTACTGACAGACAGTAGATTTACATACAGTATATAAATACTTCTTATCCATCAATGTTTTGTTTAGCCAGAGAAGATATATAAATACGTTACACATATTGCTTTCAGGTGTATTTATTTCACAGGGCAGCCTAAAAAAAAACAAATTAAAGTCCTAATCAGTTGTGAAACTCACAAGGACAGTGTATCTTTAAATATGAAAGGTTTCAATATGTATTAAAAGCTTATTAATCATTAAATATGCTATCATAAACTCAAAGAAACTGGGCAAAATTCATACATTTGGACAAAGTGCCTTTTCAAAAAGCAGGTGGAAGCCAACACGCCCTCTGTCCCCAGCCATGCTCCAAAATGTGATTAAAAGCACCAAGCCCTTTTCTCTGCTAGCTTTAATCTGTTGTCTAGTCTCATGAAGAAACTATCCCCTGCCTTAGTAAAGATGATGGTATCTATAATTGTACAGTTATTGAAAATAAAAAACATAGCTATCTATCTAGCCGTATAACCATAATAGGGTCACAGTGAGCCCAGGATGCACAAGTCATTGAGAACCTCAAGTAGCTTTTAATCCTACAGCTCAATGAATTCTAAATTAAATGAATGTTTAGTTGAACCCATATACAACAATATAAAAACATCTTGTGGAAAAAAGCTGGAAATAAAACATTTGCTTTGGTAAAGAAAGAATGATGCCCAGGAAACGTCCCATGTCCTGCTATTCCGAGCTTAAACAATGGTGTTGCACTGTAATTTCACCAGTGTTATTAATAGTGACTATAATGCATTACCCTATGAATAGGATTGTCTAACTGATTGTGATGTATAGTTTTTCATTAACATCCTTCTGCCCTTGAAATACAGCATCTGGAAAACTCTATTTATCCCTGCATTCATAAGAATCCCCCCACCGTCTGATAGCAATCAGAGGATGGTGTGGTACTGATGAAAAACCACGTGGAGGAGCAGTCAGCTGATACCGAGCCTGTAAACAGACCCATCACAATGCCAGACAGCACAGCACAGCCACTGTGTCCTCCTGCACCAGCCACTTAATAACCGTTTGAAACAGTAGACTTTCTCAGTGTGTCTTGAGGGTCCAAGTTCCAGTTTTGTGTATGGGAGGGCAGCATGGCACCGGGCAGGGGCAGCTCCATTAGAATTATAAGAAGCTATATGTCATAGGTCTTTTCATTTTTTCAGTGACATCACCAAATTATATTTTGCATTTTGCACCTGGGGGATGTAGCTGTGGATGTATGACATGCACACATTCACAGGACCAAGTTATATTTTACTTACATCACTGACAAATTGAACTAATATGTAATGGTGAAATACTCATTTCAATCCAGAAAGACCTGATTATTCTTTACACCTTTAGAAAATGCTTTGTTTCTAGTGCACTCTACTGCTGGATAATTGTGTAGCTGGATACCTAATTTGCATACCACATCCTAATTCTCATTGTAGGTCCTCCTACTTCAGTTGAAATGACAGTAGATTGGAGGGTCACTACTTTTAGATGTATGGTCCCTTGAGCTGATGAAAACAATAGAATGGAAAAGAGGAAAACAAATTAAAAGGCAGTTACTCTTTTCATTATTTTGTGTAAAGAGCAAATGAGAAATGATTGGTTAATTTAATTTTAACAGCTACTGTAGCTTTTCTCATACATATAATGTGATTCCCATAAATAATCCAGCTATTCATTTTCCATAACCACTTATCTAATATAGGATTATGCTGAGCCAGGAGCCTATACCAGGATAGACAGCATACACCCTGGACTGGATGTGGACTGCATAATGGCACAGTAAATTAACTTTTATAAATTACAATTTAATGGTTAGCACACGATTTATTTAAAGTTTTTGCTTTGGGAGACTTAACTGTGCAATGCTGTGTCACCCTCTCTAATGATGCTTTCATTATGAGTCATTTTGTTTTATTTATTTGTTATGTAATATACCTATCTGAAGTGAATCATAATACAAAATTCACATCCTCCATGTAATGTTTTCTTGACTGGATCAGCAAACAATTCATTCTAAAATATCACTCATTTTTTTCTTGATTTTTACTTTTTGCACATCAAATGGTTATTTCTGCAATACAATCAGTAAAAATATTGAATTAGAAGTCTGTTAACTGTAAATTATACAATACTGTGCAAATTTTTGAAATGTGCTTTCAAAAATAAAGACCTGAATAGATTTTATTTATCAAATAACAGTGTACCGAGTGCATAAACAGAAATAAATCTAAAGCAATTCAATATTTAGTGCAACCACCATTTGCCTTAAAACAGCATCACGATCACTTCTCCAAGGTACACATGTGAACAGTTTTTTTTAAGGAACTTGGGAGGTAGATTATTCCAAACATCTAGAAGAGCTAATCACAGTTTGTTTGTGTGTTTAGACAGTCCTAGTTGCTTCTGTCTCGTCATGTAATCCCAGAGTGACTCAATGATGTTGAGATCAAAGTATTCATATCTGCTTTAGATATGTAGTTGGCCTTTTGGATAAAAAAGATCAAGTCAAATTTGGTAATATACATATTCCCTAGCAATATTAAATATACAGTATGTACTGTACAATATATCACCGTGACCCTGTACAGAACAGGTGGTATAGAAAATTAAAGAATGGATTGGTGTTTACTGTGTATATGTGCATATGAGCAATTTGCTATGGCATTCCTAGCCAAAACATGCAGAAAATGCATAAATGTGTAGAGTATTAATCAGCACTTAATAAAAGTGAATTTTATGTGCCATCATTTTATAGTATGTGCATACATTATTCCAGAACTGCTAAGGACTGTACAGAAGACTGTGGCTTTATTGAGACAGGTAGTCACTTTCTTTCTTATCGAGCAGTGATTTCCATCTTGCTTTACGTGACGGCAGTATGATGTACCTCTTGGACCCTTGTGCTGATGGAATACAGCTGCTATGTAAGGCAGGGCCGGGCCACCTTAGGCTTCATCTTTCAAAATATTCAGCTCACTCTCCTTCTCCACTTATTTACGCAAAGTGGATGAATGGATGCTTGTTGGCACAGCTGCCATCGATTTTCTTAATTCATTTTTTTTTTGTTTCAGCTGCTCAGAGATGTCAGTCAGTCATCTCCAAGCTAACAGCAAAACAAACTCGGATATAAAGTTTGACAGCTCCCGTGCAAACATTATCTAACTTAAAAAGCATTAACACATGAATATATCCTGTCCCAGTAATAGAAACCTCGTTCTCTTCCATGTCCATCTTTTATCTTTATTTGACAGATTAGGTGGCCAAGAGACCCAGGAATCCAATGGATGCATGGATGGATGGATGGATGGATGTGGATTTTTTTGTTATTGTATATTGTTTTTTTTACTTATTAAGCATAAATGACTAATTGTACTGAAAACTCTATGAAAGTTAAAACGTCATCTGAGCTGAACTCTAAGAAGATGAGTGAGAAATGGAATTAGTCTCTTTTCTTTGGAATAGAGATGATTCTGCTTCGATACTATCTTATCTATTTAGCTGATTGTTTTATGCTGATATGGAGTGAAACATTTACAAGGATGGTTCAGTGTACGTAGGAAAAGTATTTGTTCAATTTTTCCTGGGTTGTTTCTACCTAGGTACCTGCAGGGAGGGACTTAAACATGATTACACATTAGATCCCAAGTTATTTTTTTTCAAAATATGACAATCTTCTGAAGTAAAACATTGGTGTGGTAGCATGTAAAGTTAATTGTCAACCGACAGACACGTGTGAATGTATTGGGGGGTCTAGTCTTTCCCCCCATCCACCAACACACATGCTGACCACAAATATTATTCATTAGTGATAATCTGCCGTTTTAACACTGATTTATAGTCCCCCAGTGAAGAGCCGCTGGTTCATGTCTCAGGCTATAAAACACAAGGACAGCTTAAATATGGACCTGCTGGGCTAAGGCTGACCGGTAATCTGTCTTCTTCCCTGCACCTCTCTGCTACAAAAGCTCAGGTGCAGTGTACCTCCCTCTGGAAATTAACACATTTACAGCTACACCCTGTTCTTTGATGGCTCTATGATTCGTGTTGGGTCGATAGCAGGCAGTTTTGGCCACAGAGTCAGTATCTGAGCCTGTCATCAAAGCATGAGGTAGGGTTCGGGGACTAGGAAATAATGAACCATGTGCAACTGGGGAGGGATTTGGCTTAGCTGGTTCAAAGCCTTAATGCATAGACCACATAGTTAACCTGACCACCACTTTCTACATATGAGATAAAGAATTGTTTTTATCTTTTATCTCTTAAGGATGCTGGCTGGACAATGTTGAAAGGTTCCACTTGGTGGAAGCCAGAGGGAAGACCTAGGATACTCTAAATAGACCATATCTCCCTACTGGCTTTCAGATGTCTGGAGATCTCCCAGAATGAGCTAGAGTTGTTGACCATGGAAAAAAAAAAAAAACATCTAGGCTTCATAGCAACTCTTACCATAAAAACTGGTGGCAAAATGACAATGATGATGATGATTCAATTTCAGATCAATTTTCAAATAACGCCTTTCATAAGACAGTTGCCCCAAGGCGCTTAACAGCAGTGCACCATAATTACAATGTTACATTCATGAAAAGGTCAGAAGACAACTGAGGAACCCAAAACTCTTCAGAAAGGAAAAAGATAACATCTGGGGGTTCAAGGTCAACTGGCTGCCCAACCCCTTTGGGCATGTTACCACTATACAGAGCCAGGAAAGATATTAGACTATTACAGATGCAAGAGATACATTAAGGTCAGGTCCATCTGTGAGCCAATTCTCCATGCTGATCACCATAGAATCTTGAGTGTAGAACATGATATCACACTTGGACTGTGGAACTAAGACCATGTTAGATAGTGCCCACCCTGTGCACCATCCAGACATGTAGTGAGGAAAAGAGAGCATGGATGGTCAGAACAGATGTTTATGTCTTATTGGTAAATACAGAGGACCAGTTGTGCATGTACGGCAGCACTAGCAGCCATAATTACAGTGTATTATGCTATAAGGTGTAGATTAGTTAGACAATTGTAGCAGTAGGTCTACAGTCATGATTTACAGACAGAAACTGATTATGCATCCCATAAATAGGCTGGAAGGCTGTTCCATAGTCTAGGGGCCCTATAAATGAAGGCTTTAGCACCATCAGTTATTTTATTTATATGCAGGATAACAAGCAGAACAGCATTCTGCGGTCTAACTGCATGGTTTGGACTGTAAAGATTATGATCTTAATTAAGTGGGCAGGGACTTGTCCATGAAGTGATTAATATGCAAAGACAACAGCTTTAAAATCAGCCCTCTACCTGACAGGAAGACAGAGAACTGAGGTTATACTCTATGTTCATTCTTTCTGCTCCT
>JAACJT020000075.1:23309215-23321714 GCA_009936485.2 Gymnarchus niloticus
GGGGGTGGATCGGCAACACGGCATCTGCTCTTAGTCTGGGGGGGGGGGGGGGTCCAAGAATAGGATTACAATACACAGGGGCTTTGCTTGGCAGACAGGAAGCAGGTACAATTCACAGATTTAACATTCAGTGGGGGGGGGGCGACAATCTAATCAGGTAAGTAATCTTTCAAAAGAACTGCGTTTAACAGAAAGCCAGAAGGATAAGGGATCCATTTGTGATTCTGTCGATACTTCATAACGTGCATCGGCCAATTACGCGCTTCGGTGAACCAGAAGGTGAGGGAAGGAATTTCCTACAATGGGTCCAATTGTTTCTGTGAAGAGCGCCCAGCTATACGGTACATTCCACAGGCACGCACAAACAAACACACGCTTGCTTGGCTGTCTCCACACGTATGGTGATTAAAAACATCAAGTTTGGAACAAAGGTGGTCAAGAGAGGACGAGAGAGCATTACAATGGCTCTGTCCAACTACAAAATAGCTTTCTATTAGTAGAATAAGATGAAGAGCAAATTAAAGGATATAACCAAAATGACTTGCACTACTGCGCACATACACTGTAAATAGAAAAAAAACAATTAACAGTAATAGGTGTGACAATAGGAACACTAATAATATGTCGGCTGTCGCCTGGCGACGGCTACTTCTCCCTTATGTAAGCATTTTGAGGATTTTTGCCTCATTGACGGTCGATTCATTTCAGACCTGGCCTTACTGGTCTTAGAACTGCTCTGATAACAGCTCACACAGGCGCCGGGAGACCGTGTCCTTGCTGCTGCGGAGTGTCAGGCGGTACATCTACAAAGCCAGGAAGGAGAACACACAGACGTTACCGTCGTAAGCACACGCACAAAACAGAGGAATAAGGAACGCGTCTTTTCTCTACGGTGAGCGCCACAATGCTAAAGCAGTACAGAGAGAATGGTTTATCTTGCCATTGGTCCCAGAGACGGATAAGTGCTTTGTGAAATAGGAAAGTTGTAGCTTATATAAGCCAGCTGGCCATGATTGATCTGAGCCTACAGCTTTCCAATGAACAGAGCCAAAGAGTCACAGGATGATGGCCAGAAGGTAAGACAGGCACATGAATAATGTTGGCTACAGATGATGTGCTGTTAGTCAAATGCAAACGTGTGCAACGAGTGCCGTTTGTACGTTTTGTACGCACAAATACACAATACAGACACAAACTGTCATAGTGGCCCTGAGAAATTCACCAGCAGAGTATGAAGTTTACCAGGATGTACCACAGGAGTAAAACAGACAACAAAGCAGCTTTCATTTTCTTTATCAGTTCCTGCAAAATTCAGTAAGCTTCTACAAATAGCCAGTGGGGGTATTATTATTACCTGGGCTTGTGCGTTGGGCTCCAACCTCAGGAGACAGCCCACCTGCTGAGCCTTGGTCTGGATGACTCCAGCACACACAAAGTTCTCGGGGTTGGGGTCCACGTTCTCCAACAGGGCAGTACCAAGCCCCAGCAACTGCAGCACAGAACAGGAAAACCCATGCAGCGAGATCAACGTCTGCAAAGCAGACCCCAGTTTTGGTAACTCAGCAAACTCTATGGCTCCCAAGGGCTGTTTATTAACATGTCAAACCATACCATGACCAAATGATCCTTGCTGCTAACCTTTAGCAGCTTTGCAGGTTGCTGAGAACTCTAGTATCAGAGTGACACGCACTGTGAAAGAAGTTAACTTACTTCCAAAGGAAATAACTGTTGTGGTTCTCTATGCTACACCAAGAATTCAGTAATGTCACTAGAAAATAAGTTGGTGACCGAACTACTCAACTGAAAGTGGAACGTTCTTCACCCATCTGTAATTTCCCCACTGCATGATGTTATTGTAACAATTTAATAATGTGCTATTTTTCAACGTTGTGTTAATTTCCAATGACATGCAGTCCTTAGACCTCTAGTTTGGTTTGTTTACATGACATTTACAAGTTAAAAGCATTCAAATGAACAATGTCTAGAGTCATGAATGTCCTTGTAGTAACCACTAACCAACATATGTAGACTGTCATCAAACTGAGCAGGTCTCTCTGAAGACCACAGATAGTAACCCCAGATGTACATTTTATTTGTCCACACAGTCTGCTGCCTGAGAATTTCGGACATGTCAGCACTCAGGAGCACATCTTGAGATGCATTCAGCGTCCTCCCTTAGAATCACTGGCGTCCTTCAAATTTAGTCGGGTATGAAAAACAACACACCCTCATTCTGACAGGGCTGCAAAATGAAAACTAAGACAGGTTTTAAATATTTGACACTGGTGAAAATGTAAATACAAGTAGTGTTCTCTACATAAAGAAAAAAATATTTTTTAAAACACTACTGAAGACTGTTCTGGGGTCAGAGCTGGGTTAAAAAAAAAAAAAAAAAAAAAATAGGTGAAGCTGTCGCTGAGAACTTCGAGAAGGGTTATGCGAGTTGTACTGAAGTCCATCGCCCTCAAGTTCTCTGTTGGAAAAAGGAATTGCATCATGTACATCTAGTCACATGCGGTCATATTTCTGAGGTGCGCCTGTCCTTGAAATGTCAGATATTCTGAACTGGACAGTAATAGAGTCACATGCGGTCACAGTGAGCTTGTGTGTCACTGGGCCTGGACCAGCATTGTTATGCTCAAACGGAGAAGCAAGCAGTAAACATCTCTTCTCACTGAATGAACTTAATGTTTTACATCACAGGGATGTTCCTGTTTATCTTTGGAATCAGTTTCATTTAAGAGAGGAGTCCGATGCATTCGAATTATTAATGTGCTCGCTAAACTGACAAAATGGCAACATGACACTTTCGCAGGTGTTTTAGATGCCCGAATCAGATAGAAAAATAAGGTTGAATAAAGGAGGGAAGATCTTGTGCATGGATATATATATATAAAAAACAGCACACCTGAATTAATGCTTAGTAAGATCATTAAAAGACAAAGAACTACACACTGTAAAAGCTTTACATTTAAAAGCTCACCAATTATCATCACTTAAAAAGGTTCTCTCGAAACAGAAAATCGGTATCTCACGTTCAGCTGTACCGAGAGGCCGGAAAATACGTCGATGTAGTCTTATCTCCCGGTTGTTTCAGAAACGCTATTCCCCAAGACACCTGGATTAACACCGCAGAAGTGCGCCAGTGTTTTCCCACGCAACGCGGTTACGACATCACTACCTTGGCTTTGAGCACATCGGCGTCCATGGCGTTTTTGGCCTTGAAGATCTTCTGTGCCTCTTGCTGGGGGCTGAAGAGGACGACACAGCAAGATTAGGGATTACCCCTTCAGACAGACACTGCTGGGTTTACCGGCCATGCAAAACACATCTTATGGTACGGATTCAAAAGTGGAACGCATTTCAGTTAAATGAAATAAGAATCAGTTTTAATAAAAAAAACTAAATGGTTTTGTGTAATAATGATTCTCCTCACGAAACACAATATAAAAACCATAATATAGAGTATATACACACTTTCTCAATGACGCTATTAATAGCTTTGCTACATATGTGATATAGAGCCACTAATTTAAACGAGTTAAGCACCACCCAACAGTTTCTATACCGTCAAGGTCTTTGAGGTCTTCATGAACAATACTCAGGAGCAAAATCCACAGTCAGACACCAAAACATGTACTTCGTTGATCAAATGTACAGGAATTAAACCTCTGACGGCAGAAGTGAAGAGTGGGCTGTTTGGAAAACTCAGGGTCCAACAGTCAATCCCACAGAGACACCCAATACATTAAGGTGGGCCCGACTCACAGACTGAGCTGCTTCCAACGCTGGAAGAAGTCCTGGGAGGACATCTCTGTGGGCTGGAAGAACTTGTTGATGGTGACGGGGAGTTTCAGGGTAATGTTCTGCAGAGCTCCTCCGTACCTGGACGGCAGACACCAAGAGGACCATGAAGTAAAACCCACAGATACAGTGGACTGGGGCAGCTTGGTTTCCCAGGCGTGGAACGGCATCACTCCGCATCATACTGGATGAAATGGCAGGAGATATTAGACCTTTCACTGCATAGCATGAGCGAGCGGGAGAGGTCGGAGGACACAGTGGATCCATGTCTCAAGGTGATGTGCCATTTCTCACTTTGACCAATCCCAGTTTGGTCTGTCCATTTGGAAACGCTTTCAGATGTTCACCGCCACAGCGGAGCGTTTGGACGGCGGGAGAAGGTCGAGGCGCGCACCTGAATCGGATGTTGAGCAGAGGAGCCTCGGAGAAGTCGGCGAGACACTCGATGTTGATCACCTGCTGCACCTGGGCGCCGGCCTCCACCTGGGGTTCCACCGGCTTCGCCTGAATATTGAGCTGTGAGGAAGCTGTGGGTCAAGGATGGCCAAACCGCGGGATGTGGCAAATGCTGCGGTAAAGCAGGCGTCCGAGGTACAACTTAACACAGACAGGAGAGCCGGCAGCCATCAATGTCCATATCGATCCATTGCTGGGACTACCTGGAGGACGACTTCACCGTAACGAAAAACTTAACCTAAACCGCACTGCAACACTACGCTAAAAGATCCAACGGTAAATTACAGGAAGCAAATGCCAAAGTGCCTGAGAGAGGGTGAATGTACCCAGTATCATGGCGTGGTACTGCTAGGCCACACCCATGGTCCAGAACTGGGTCGGCCAAGGAGGCTGCAAAGGATATCAGACTGCAGCTCTCCGGGACAGCTGACAGCCGCGCTGAAGCTGACAAACTGCACCGACGTCTTATTGCCGTAGAACAGGTACATCCTCCCTGGGGAAAGGGGGCATCGCACGCAGACCGTCGATTGGAGCATACAACAAAAAAGATATACAGGAGAAACACATACAATTAAGCGTGCTTGCTTAATATGCAATTCACAGCAGCATCTGGGTTGAGTACAGATGGACTCAACAGCAGGCAAGTCATAGAACGAATAACGGGCACCGGCTCACCGAGGTTCTGACGATACTCGGACTTGACACCGATCTGAAGCAGCTGATTCTCAAAGAGGACCCCGTTGTTTTTGCACACAAACCTGGAAGTTGTGGATAAGTGACAAAAAAAGGGCCGAGGACAGATTAAAAGTTAGAGAGGGCAGGGAAATAAGACGGGGATTTAGGACATATCAGTGTGTACAGTGACAGAAGGAATAAAAAGACAGCCAGAAACAGAGGTTGGCAGCAAGAAAGATGGGGAGAGCAAAAAGGAAGGCATGAATGGAATAGAGAGAAATCTTACTTGTTCAGAAGCTCATCTGACTCAGGGAGAGGTGGAGCAGACTCTTCAGAACCAAACGAGGAGGAGTTGGGAGCAGAACTGAGAGGCAGGGAAGGGAGTTGCCATGACAGCATGGAGAAAGAGAAAGGGGATAAATGCAGGGGAAAAGGGGAAAAAAAAAAAAAAATCAAAGAGAATCAGAAAAAATAATGAACGGACAATTGAGTTAATCGATGGGTTAGAGTGCCATAAATGAGACATCAAATGAGAGGGATGAAGGAGTGAAAAGAAATATGGAAGAGGTGGGGGGAGGGTCAGAGAAAAGCAGAAGTTAGTCAAATTGTTAGTCCCAGCACTTAAGACTGTCAACTCGCACAATGATGTCATAGCTGAATAAATATACAGAGGCTTCAGATAGCATCCACTCCCCTTCAACACCGGACATCTTGACACACACAATGCAACCATATCTCCCTTATCTTGTTACTGCCTTCATTACTGCGTGGACACTTAAGACTAATAGTAGTTTTGAACGCCCCCTTACTCCGGGTCACTGGGAGCCTCGACCAATAGCGAGTCAGAGGTCTCAGTGGGAGGTTCCAGATCACTGGCATCATCCAATCACAACCGAGGATAAGAGGAATGACAGAAAAGACAGCAGAGCAACAGGGACAGAAAGAGAGAGAGAGAGAGAGAGAGAGAGAGACAATGACAGGGGAGGGAGAGGAAAAAGGCAAGAGAAAAAGCGAGTCACACAAGGCAAAAGCACAGACGACAAGAATAACACAGATTAAAAGGAAACAAAGGAAGACGGTGAATTCTGACAGATAGCAAAACAAACCTAAGTGTTATAACTGCACACGAGATTTAAAGTTCCTTTCTAATCGAAACCCTCAAGATGAGCAAAAATGTGCAACGGAGCATTTATTAAGTATCCAAGAATAAGCACACTTAAACCCAACCACGGATGCAGACATATCACCAGAAAGTCCACAAGCATCACAAAGAACGGATTACCTGAGAAAGTTTTCGTCCATGACTCCAGAGGGAGCAGTGGGTCCCGCCTCTGAAAACACATCAACCAATAGGCTGCTGGCGCTGGGAGCAGCGGAACCAACCGGAGGAGCGGCGCGGAGGCCCAGCAGGTCAGCGGAAGGGGATGGCGTGGACTGATAGGGAAAACACAAGTCTGCTGGTGGCTCACTGTACTGTTAGTTACAGATTCCTCAGGTCACTGGCTTCACTGGAGGAATGAGCTTGTTTTTGTCATTTCACACTCTTACCAGCCTTGAGCCCACGTAGTGCTCATTTCATATGGAACATAGCTACAATACATACGCATACTTCTATCCGTACATATCGTTAACGGTACAAGAAATATCAATGGAAGTCTGGGGCCCGCACTCACAGCGTTGGAGGCGTCAACGCCCCTCTCCGCCCCGCCGTTCAGCTCGCCCCCATCTCTCTTCCCCTCCTCCAGCTCAGATGCAGACACTGCTCCGGGTCCCTTCTTCTTCTTCAGTTTAGCCAAGATGGAGGACTCCCTCTCCGGAAAGGGGGGCATCTCCTCAAGTACGGTGGCCTGAGAAAGAGGGTAGAAGCTGCGTGAAGCACTGCATTATCGGCTAACCCGAGTGGATCAGGTTAGGGAGCCCATACAGAACCTACACCCAGGAGACCACCCAAAGTTAGTCATCTTACTAGGACATCCGTGCTGGCAATCGACGAGAGTTTGAGATACTCCACAGCCCTCTGCTGCAGCTCTACATCGGAGTTGCGAATCTGACTGTCGGAACGCAGCACCTCCTGGATGGTGCACTTGGTCTCGGGGAAGAGGTTGATGAACTTGATGTAGGCGGAGAGCAGGAGGGCGCGGGTGGGGACAGAGCACAGGTGGAACTTGGAGTGCAGCAGGTTGAACTGGATGAGGGGGCTGGGTGGGGAAGGAACACGGTGTCACATCACAGCACACGCAGAGGCGAATCGCACATCCCGAGAGCATGGCCTGATCACACAAACGCATGTGGGCACTGCATAGCAAGTCATAGGCACTAAACCGGCACTGCAACCAGAATGACCTCTCTGCTGCTGAGGAGGTCTTGCACTGTTGCTTTGTACGTGTAAAATCGATGGAATGGAAAATGGGAACATGTGTCTGATGATATAAAATCTGTTACTTGCCTGTGTGGAAATTTCAAATTTTCACAAATCGGCTGATTAAATTTCCAGATGAACCTAATTACTAGTTTAGATGCGAGTCAACTAAAAATGGCTCAACCCTAGACTGAACAATAACAAGGTAAAAGTTATACTGCAGGAGGTACAGCTGCTCAGAATTTCCTATTCTCATCATGAATGTCGAGACATTTTTGGTGCTATATCAGCAAGTTTTCCCACCAATATTGACTCTTTTGTTGAGCCTTAATATCAACTAACCAATTTTTTGGCTGAGCCGTAACTTTAATGTGCTTTATACATTGTGTAATATTACTGTCATAGAACTGATCTATGATCAGTAAGGGACCAACGAGAGGGCTTTGAGAAAAACTCATGACAAGAAATCACAATTCTAACATATTCCCCCCAACAACTGATTTTTCCAAGTCAATTAAAGCAAAAAGCCTTTCAATGGGAAATACAATAAGACAAGAGAATATGGCTTTAAAACCAAGCACACAAATTTGGACTCATTATCAGAAATTAAACTATACTCTTCCATAAATTTCCCAGTAGGAGACCATCCCAGTGAAAGGCTGTAGGCAGTCAACTTAACTAGGTTAGAATAGATCAAAAGACCCCTTTAGTACTCTATAGGCTACAGAAGCTTGGTGAGTTCCTTAAATATTCTTACTTTTAGAGTGATTTTCCTCTATTCTCAGTTTTTGGGACCTAAAAGTTTCATGAATAAGGGAATCACTCTGTAGTCCAACAGCATGCTGTGCATTCCAGAAAGAGCCAGTAAAGGAAAGCGTCACAGTGCTACTGCAATTTAACAGCCCATTAAAACAAGGTGCTTAAAAGTGTCATTAAAAAAGCGTAGGTACCATTCTGAAAAACTGAACGACACAGATACAGACTTCTGTCAAACTTTTAGCAAAGTATGAAAACCCAGTCCATACTTAGTCACCATACCGCTACTCACAGTGATACTAAAATGAAAAGAAATGCCCAAGTAAACATTACTTATTAAACACAAACATTATTATTAAAAATTTTCAGATTTCAAAAGCAAAAGAAAGAGGATCTCTTACAGGAGGAGATTCAGCTACAGATTCAGGAGATACAGCTATGGAGATTATTGACAGAAGAAAAATGTGCAAAATTACAAGTCGTCACCCTAGACATATGAAACTAGGTGATGTACACAAACAGGAATAATGGAACAAGGGCTGCGAAAATATTATGGGTAAGAGGTACATGAAGTATAAGGGCATAGATTAGTAACCTTAATGTTCCTTATTTAAATCCTGAGAAGCTCCTGTCAATCTGGGCTGGACCAAGGTCCTTTAAATGTGAAGATAGCACCATCACACTGGACCCCAGACTAAATCAGAACAAAGTCAGACATGTTTATGCAAACTACACTGATGTGCAAATACTGCCAGGAACACACTGAAGGTTAATAAACAATCTTACTCTGCAGAATATTCGCACAACGCACTGCCGTGTTGGACTGCAGAAGGTACACGAGCTGCCTCCTCTATCCATTTCATACCAGCTTCCCTTCTTCATATACAATCAAGCCAGTCATCAGACTGAAACCTAAACAGCCGTTAATATCCACAGCCTTCAGGAAAATGTCAGAAAAAAGAGCATATCTATTGCTGCTTTGTTGTGACCATGACCAAAAAAAAAAAGATCGATGAATGACAAACTGTTTTCTTCCATGGAGAATGCAAGTTAGTATTGCTGGTTTGTTCATCTCAAATTTAATTCTTTTAAAGCACTGCTGTAACTATAGACCTCTGTTTTAAAGACTTCCTTGATAATAAAAATAATTACGTTTAAGCAGCACTTCTGTAGAATTATTATCGTGGGTTAGGAGTGCATTTTTCCACACTGTCATCACTTTGCAGATGACCATTTTAGTAGGCATTCAGTGTATCCTGTGGAATGCAAGTTGATTAAAAAGATTAAAACGAACCATTTACAGTCATTTTGTAGGAGAAATAATTTGCCAACTTAAAAGAAGGTAAAAAATCATTAAGTGCAGGAACTCCAGCATCTTGAGTTTAAAAGGCTTAACAATAGCATTATTCATATATGACCAACCTGGAGCGAGGATCTCCTGCGATGAGGTTCCCAAACTCCCCAAGGATGTACCCCCCAACCTTAACCATGTTCTCATGGCATGCGGGGGCCTGCAGTGCCTAAGGGGGAGAAGTCAACGATTTGTACGGAGCGGGTGGGGAGACACAGGTACACTGCAAGTTAAACTAGCTAAGCAACAAGCGTCAGACAGCTGTGCTCTGTAAATAAACTTATGATGCCAACACTGCAGATTTCATATTCAACAGCATGTGGAAATACTTTAAGATGATTGCTGCATTTAGTGTATATTGTTGCAAATGATATTGCTTTGCTACGAGAAACATAAGGAAAAATTAAATATTTCTGTCTATTTATTGAAAACATACCAATCTCACGATTTAGGTTGATTTGTACAGATTATATGAAACATAACGGAAACAGCCCACGTCACCAAAGTTCATGTCGGCTTGCTGAAGTACAGTAACATGCACACCCAGTTCCACGGACCCATATAATACATTTATTTAGCAGACACTTCTGTCTAAAGTGCAATGAGGAACCAGCAACCATATCCATACAATTACTTTCAGAGCCTGGTCAGAAGAACCGATGTCTAATTAGCAGGACAGGTACCCATGACAGGGGGCAGTGCAACATACCTCGAATACAGTCTTCGCGGCATAACCCTGGACATCGTCCCTGTTGATGACGATCTGGATGACCCTGTACCACACTTCCTCGCTCACGTAGTCCCCGGCGATGCGGATCAGGTTCAGGATGGTGTCCACGTACCAGGAATAATCCACAGCATACTTCTCGGCCAGGATGGCAACTTTCAGTACCTGCGGAAGTGGAGGGAGGGATGACACGGCTCAAAGGAATATTGGAGACGGTATGTTATTGGGAGGAGGGGCTGGGCGGGGCTTATCCTCCATCCACCTCAAGACAGGTGTTCATTAATGTCACCTGCCTCACGCTCTGTATACATTGGTCCCACTTCTAGCACCCAGCAGCCCTGGTGACACCAAGATCTGAAATCTTCCCAGGTCCCAGTTCTGCATTTAGTCACCCCCCCCCTTACTTTCACTTCAGGACCCCGAAAAGAGAAACGCATGAAAATAAGCCCTATCCTCGCTGCAGATCCCACGTCACATGACCCTGTTCCATCCCGAGATAGTCTCGCTAAAAATCGCTGACTAATGAAAGACAATGGTACTTGTTATCAAGTGGACACCATTATACTGTCATAAACCCAAAAGAACAACTGAGAAAAAGAATAAAGAAAACAAGACATGGGCAAATAGACCAGGATGTACGCCAAAATCAATCATACAAAGGGGCTGTGACCAGGATACGAGCACATGGACGCACCATCTCCTCCCGGATGGAGTAGTCTGCAGTCTCCAGGTAGCTCAGCATCTCTGCCACGATCTGCTTTGCATTGCTGCGGTCACACATGGCGTACAGCAAATCCGCGGCGCGCTGTCTAACGCTGACATCCCGCTCCGTCTGCAAGACGCCACGTGCACCGGGTCAGCGCCAGCACGGCCTGTCTGCGTTCGCCGGCTCTTCTCGGCGAGCGAGTACCTTCAGGGCGCTGATGACCGTCTCGATGTGCGTCTTGACGGCCTCGTGGGAGAACTCGGAGCTGGCCAGGGTACACATGCTCTCCAGGGCCAGGTAGCGCAGGTTGGTCTCCCGGTGCTGCAGGAACTGGCCCAGCTGATTACAGGCTCGGACCAGCAGGTTAGGCTCACTACGACGGAAGGACAGGAGAACGGGGTGGGGTTTTATCCACGCACATCTACAGTACGCACAGCAAGTAATAAATATTTAATTAGCATGTTCTTTTAGCAGCAAATGAAATGTTTCTGCCTCTTCTCAAATAACACTGACCACAGACAGCTAGAAATGTCCGGACACTTTAATTGTATATTAAGTCTCAATTTCAACAATCAGTCACCGAGTTCGGTGCCAGGACATGGAACAGAGAGGTACAGTGCAGAAACAGGAGACACTGAAATTAGAACCTGGCTCATCTCTTATCTTTGGACCAGATTCTGAAAACTCAGCCCACCAACAGCACCTCAACTGAAAATCTGAAAAACAGTTGCATGTAATTATGTGAAAGGTACCGTAAACAAACAGAAATCACGTCGCACATACATTCCGTCATTTTTCACAACACACAGTCATATCTGACACTTAAATATGCATGTCTAAATTAAGTACATAAAATCTCTCTCTAAATAGGCTACCGCACTCAGGCACGTAACGTCAGTTTGCCTTGGGCACTGAATCTAAAAATAAGCGATGAGAGTCTCAGGTTTGGAAAAAGCGACAGTACATGACTAAGCTGTGTGAGCAGTTACTTCATCATTAAATGTCTTCATCACAATATCCTACAGGGGTGCAAACTGGAGAAGGTCCAAGGTGATACCATTATTCTCACCCAAAACCGAAGAGAAGCAGTGCATGGCACTCAGGCTCCTAAGAAGTAAATGCGTATTTTTACTGTATATTAAATCTGAAAAATATATGCTAAAACAGTTAACAAAATGACAGTAACTGCCCCCCTTGAGCTTCTTGACCACACCATTCTTCTCCCTTGACATTATTTTTTGAATCTAGCTTCTGCCAGGACCAGTTCCATTTGCACCTGACTCCAGCCTCTAGCTGAGCTACAGGAAAGCAATCCATCTCCTCAAATTCTCTCATTCTGGGGGAGAAAAAAAAAAAAAAAGAAATGATGCTGGGGGTGGTAAAGTTAGCCTACCTAGACCAGTTGAGACACTACCATACCATAGACCAAGCAAACAATTATGAAGCCTCGCAGTGGCCATCGAGAAAACAAATTCGTATATGAAATCCATACATTATCCTTATGTGCTCATCTAGTTTTTTGTTTTTTTTTTTCCAGGTCACAGAGCGCTGAAACCCACCGAAGCTCCCAGATCACCAGTCCATTGCAGGGTCCACACACACACACACACACACACACACACACACACACACACACACACACACACACACACACACACACACACA
>JAACJT020000075.1:23321814-23357579 GCA_009936485.2 Gymnarchus niloticus
ACACACACACACACACACACACACACACACACACACACACACACACACACACACACACACACACACACACACAGTAATTTATACTACCGCATAGCGTGTTCTGCAGGTGCACTCTAGTTTGCGGTGTCAGGTTATTTGCCGTGTCTTTTAAAGGAAACAAAAATAAAGACGCATTCTGCATTTACAATTTTGTAGACTAAACGGAGTGGCATCAGATGTTATCTTTCACAAAACACATAACTTGCAAAGAAACCGGAGTATCTACAAGAAAACGTGGGCATAAAATTATGAAAGATCGTCCTTGCTGGCTAACATTTAATGTCTGAAGTATCACGAGGTATAGCTACTACCCCGCGGGGGGGAAGAAAACTACATTAGCAAGCTAGAAGAAAGTCTGAAGTTGAAAACTTGTATAACGCCTTAACAATAACGACGCCCCTAACATCAAAAGCAGTTCCTTCATCAATGCAGCATTACTGTGAGCACAGGTTGCTTACATCAAATGCGTCGTAGCTGAAAGTCCGTAAAGGTCGAAGAAAAGTTGTCTGGAGCCAGTCTGGGGCCCAAGAGCAATCAGTTCGAAAACTGATGCAATGTTAGACTGTGCATTTATATCACAGGGCATATTCCACATAGCGAGCTTAAATTCTACAGTCAAACCTAGATTCTTAGTGGTAAAAACTGAAAACCCGACAGACTCCCTGACTCTCTATGAGCTTTCAGTTTTTTCCAATCAGAATCTAAGTCTAACTATATCAGTGGGTCTCACTCCCCTAAGTGTGTGTTTGGGAGAAGGGGTGCAGCACGACAGCTAAACATATAACCTAGCCTGGATATACGTAAATGGTTATCTTCCAGTGTTTGCCGCCATCATCGCCGCTGCCACCCCCCCCCCCCAAATTTCCTGTCAGAAAAAAGAAGGGCTAGTGCTGAAGAGGTCCGAAGGTCTTATTGAAATGAGGATGCAGGCTAGTTCTTATAAGAATTAGAAACTTCAGGGTGATATGAGCTGACACATTCAGATCGAGTTCCTCTTTAAAAATACTCGATGTATTTCACAGTGTCATCTGCATATTGCATTCCCTGCTACACAATATATGACTACTATAACAGTAGTCATAATATTTATTAAAACATATTGATTTACTTTTTATATTTCCTAAACAAAATTTGAATTTAATGGGTGAGCAACGTGGCTAATAATTAACAAACCATATGTAAAATGCCAGGTAGAAAAACAAGTAAATAAAATAGATTATTATAATACCAGGAAATTTCTACACTCATAAGAGCAAAATATTTAAATAGATGGTTTGATGAATAACTAGCTAACTAACAGTTATAAACTATATAGGGAGCTAACCATTATTTATTAAAATATACAGATAAATAGAACCTACAGAAGACTATCCCCATTTACTATCTTCAAGATAGATTTTAAAGATCCACAGCTTCAAAATAACAGCATGAAATGGTGACTAGAGATCACTAGTTAGTTGGGCTGCAGGAAGTTTATTGTCTGGGTTAAGGGCAATACTTACCACTGTGTGTACCACCGTCTAAGACTCTAAATCAAAAAAAGTTGCACTTATAATTACAGCCACTAAAAACACACAAAGAGATCAGCAAGGAGTACATCCTAGTGTTGGCAATCTGGTTTTAAGATACCTAGTTTGTTCTTATTTTTTTAAACTGGGTACTTTTACTTTAACAAGTTCTGCTACAGCTTACCTAGTTTCATGTACAACTAGGTAAACTTTAGCAAAACTACATTAATAGGAGGCTTAAGTTAATGTCAAACTCACCGAACAACTTAGCCTACTGCTCCATATGTTGCAAGTGACCAAATTTTTTTCAGACAATTTTCACGGCGAACTAACCTCCTCTGTCTGTCTGGCTTATAGTGACACAGCACTGCCAATTAGTTTGATATATTCAGTACATATTTTTTTTTGAGGAAAAGAACAGATTATCATTAGGAAGCCCATACTAGACAAGAACATGCTGGGCAAAGTTTGTGTTAAGAATGATGTTGACTGTGTTCAACTGAAACAATGCAGCTCTGTGTGATGCTCTGACAGATCTTCAACATTACTTTAAGTTGTTTTTGCCTATTTGTTTATGACCATTTCAGCTGTATAATACAAAGTAAGTTCCTGCAAATTGCATTTATTTAATCTCGCATACAGAAATGGTCTCTGCTTGGCTAGCACCTTGATAAAAATGGACATGTCCGGTCTTGTAGAATCAAAATTTGCCAAGACTGAAAATTAAATGCTAATCATATTTCAATTTTAGCTTCAATTTTTAATTTCCAATTAAGCTTCTCATTCTAAATTATAAATAACCTAGCAGGATCCAGAAATTGATCTTGATTTACCTCTGATTCTACCTAAAGTTACTGCTTGAAGCTGAGCATGAACCATTCAGCAACCATCCGACTCGAAAAATAATTACTGAACTATGAATAAAACAACCTAAGATTTTCCAATATAAAAATATCGCATTAACTCCAATTTACCCCATTAATGCACCTAATGACAATGTTTGACCTCGGTTATTTACAAACGTAAAATGCACATACCTAGTTTTACTGAGCAGCCTCAATGTTTTTACGATTTACTTACCCAGTTAAAAAAACTAGGCTGCCAACCCTAGCACACCCTGCCCAAAGCAGTTACCTGTCATAGTGTATGATGAGGGAGATGGCTTCGAACAGAATGGCATTCTTCGCATTGGAATGCTGGACCTTCTTAGACTTCGGAGGCTCCTGGGCTTTGTTAAGGATGGTCTCAAGACACTCGACCAATCTACCCTTCACAGCGCCATCCTCTGGAGGTGGGTAGCACTGCAACAGTCGCAGCAGTTTGCAAGACAGCCAGGGGGCTGGGACAAAGTAGTAGGTATAGTCTTGAAGGTCTGTGGAGGCTGAAGATACAATCTGAGAAGTAAGAGAGAGAGATGCTCTAGCCATTTTAACTACTAACATCCAGGACACAGATACTGTCTCAATGGAGGATACAAGCATGTGCTCTGCACACCAAGTTGACCTTCAAGCAAAGCCAAATGGAAACACAGACATCCCCCTACCCGGCTCAGCCGAGACACAGCCAGAGACACGCATGTCTTGAACTCTTCTGGGTTTTTCTGGCTTAGACAAGTAATCAGAGAGATGGCGGCAGTCACCACACCCTGAGAGGCAAGAACAGAGGGTTGAGTCTACATGTGAACTAAGAAAACCCCCAGTTTTAACAGTTTACAATCTGGGTAACTGTCTTGGCCAGCTCAGCACATATCTGACAGGCATTAATATTCCAGAAAAGGCTGACTGTGCATAGTGATGTCTGTATGATGGCGGAGCCCCTCACCATGTGCTGGTCATTGAGTAGGTGCACCACACGGGACGTCCACTCGCCCATGAGCACCAGGTCAGGGGACGTCTTGTACAGGCGGAGCAGGCAGAGGGCTGCAGACTGCTTCACACTGTCCATCGTGTCCCTGTCGTCGACGGAAGACCAGTCAACTGGACTTCTACCGCATGGTTTACAGTCATACAGTAACGCTTTTATCTAGACTGATGTTCTCCTAAAGCAACAACAGTTCCTTTGAAAAAAAAAAAAGAATATATAAAAATAAGTAGTTCAGGTCCGCGATCAGCTCGATTTTGTCACGACAGCAACAGGAATGATTTTATTTAAATTCCCCAAAGTAATTTAAAACTCTTAAGACAATGCGCGGAGCACTGACATCCATCCGATCATCTGTGACGTATAACGCCACCTCCCCGTTCACAGTCACATACCAATAACTCACCCGGCCACAAGGATGCGAGGTATCTCCCCTGCAAAGGCTTCAGCCATCTCCCTGCTGCCCACGTTGGCTATACAGTGCAAGGCCAGACACATGAAGGTGGGATTCCGGCTGGCCAGGTCATTTTTGATGGCGTTGTTGATCAGGCGAATGAGCTCACTGTTACTATTTACCAGCACTGAGATGAACAAATAACCCTGCAAAAGGAAACGGTAAGCTTGGTAAAATGTAACACCCGGCAGCGTAGTTAGACCTCACAGAATTTAAACCGCAGCACGACCGACTGAACTCGCCTGAGAACAATGAGACATTCATCTATTAATTTATTAATACATACCTGAATCCACAAATAAAAACATCTTCACGGAGAAACCAGTAAACATACTGTTTAGTACAAATAGCCCTCCTGCACTGCAAATCCAACTACTGAAATCATCTGAATACTTCCATAAAGCATGCAAAACTCATGCTAGACCGGTTTCAACTGTCAAAGATATTTATTCAACAACATAATTATTTATATTATTTAAAATCAGGCAAAGCAGCTCTTGCTTAATGTACCTAAGCTAGTATTCATCTGAACTGATCCACGAGAACCAATGGCGTAAAATCAGACCTCACGGATGACTATGTCACATGAACACCACACGCCTTTTTATTACGACCACACAAGTTCAACGCAGGTTTCCACAGAACACGTCATCGTTCGAGTACATAGCACTGTGTGGATGTCACAACAAGCTTTCTAAAGCTGTTCGACCACACACGCTCTCCACTCCTGGTCTCATTAAAGTCGACTAGTGGCAGGGTCCAAAGAGCACTCAATTCTCAATCCGTGTAAACAGCATGCAGAACACACACAAACACGGAGATTAAGGCTGAAAATACAAAATTACAGAAAACAACACTACATCTACTGTGCATTTTTAAGTGCATATATAATATATACAGAGTAGAGTTTTCTTTCCCCACAAAAACTGGAATAATTACACTGTACAATGTGAAACAGTAACTTCTCAGCAAATGATTTCCTATGAAATACAGCATGGCATTTCCCTAAGTTGACGATATGTTTTATGTCTAAATCACATTTTTACTATTTCACCACAGCATCTATCTGCTATAGAGCACTTCAGTTTCAGCTGAGTACAAATAGGGGGCTCATAAAACAAAAGCTTAAAACAAAAATAAGAATGAGTGACCCATTCCACTCACAATTTGCTTTTCTGTGTACTTATTGGAGCTGAGAAGATTGACAGCTTCCATGTGGCCAAAGTCGATGTCATGGCCAAGAAGAAAAATAAACAGCAGCTTGCAGACATACTTCTTCTTGCTATACCCATCCAGAGCCTTGTCCCCCTTAAATTTGGAGCGGATGTTGGCCAGTTCCTTATTAATTCGCTTGATCTCCGCCTCTTTGCTTTTACCTGGGTGGTAGGGTGAGGGGGCAATGAAGAAACGTGAATCGTTAAGAATAATACAAGCAGGGGATTTCTTGGCAAAGTGGAGAATATAGTCTAGTAAATCAAATCAGGTAATAAGGACCACCAATGTAAAAAGAAGATCAAATATTAAAAATCGGGCCAGTTGCACAAAACACCTTAAGATTTTCCTTAAAGTCTGAGTTAAGGCTTCCTTAAAATAAAATCAGTTGCAGAAAACACCCTTAAGTATTCTCCTTAAGGCTTCCTTAAAACGTTCACTTACATATTTAAGGTTTTCTCCTTATCTTGGTCTTATACTCGGACTTTAAGGAAAATCTTAACTTAAGGTGTTTTGTGCAACCGGCCCCAGACCATTATGTGAGAACCAAGAACACACTGAGGTATATACACTATAGCATCAAAATGAGGCCAATGACGTAGTTTTAGAATGGTAGGTCAAATGCATCCTTGCATCATTCAATCACTTGTCCTTTTCAGGATCAGAGATGGTAGGTAAAATTCAAACACATGCATACAGCTTACAAAAAAATATATATATCTCAGGGTACAAGGTGGGGGACACCCTGAACAGAGTGCCAACCCACCAAAGGGCACAGTCCCACGCACACTCAGTACAAGCAATTTAGAAATACCTATCAGCCTAAACCACGTGCCACTGGATTTGAATTTGGGAGGATATGCAAACTCGGGACATGCACACAGCGTGGAGGTGGGATCCAAACCCCCCAATCCTGGTGGTGTGAGGCAACAGTGCTAATTAATGACCCACCCCCCTACAAAAAAAAAAGATGGGAATTTATTTTATCATAAATAAAATGCACGGCAAAGACAGAAGGAAATCTACAGGCGTAGATGTAATCGCCAAATCAATGGAAAGAAGAAAATGCATTTACAACTGACAGTCCAGTTTGTAAATCGAATGGGCAAACGTCGACATTACGTAACAGCTTCCAGTTTTTATTCAGTTTATTCATAAAGTATACAGGCTGGTCTTGCAAACCATATGCAAAATATGGTCGCACGAGTTTCAAAAGTGCTAAATGCAGAATTACACGGACACGACTGATGTCTTCCACATTCTAGTAACGTAACACAGCGTACCAGTGTTAAAGAATAACACCCTCCCGGAGCATAAGGACAAGACACGCACACAGATTCATGGGTTTGAGGCCCGGCGCGCGTCTTTGGCAAACCGGTGCTGCTGCAGAACGACGGCCTGCATAGCGCTTCACAGAAACGGGCAGAGCCACCGTTCTGCTTAGAAGACACAGTCCTCGGGAGATGGATCAGAGGCACCCTGGTGATCTTCGACAGGGCGACACCGTGTCACCCACACGTACAATGGATGTACATTTATTAAGGGTGCCTGAGTACTGTATAGACACCATAGGTAGCTGTGGACCGTTTCCTTTGAATTTACACACATTTATACTAGGTAAGTCTTCCATGCTCATCTCCATCTGTGTATCCTGTTCTGAACACTGCCCCAGGCCAGGGCTTTAAAAGGCGGCGGCTGCAGCATCCACATTAGGACCAATTGGTTTTTTGTTTTTTTTTTATGGTTCCTCAATGACCACAACAGCACCGGCACCGGTCAGATCCACATTTAATTCATTAAAAAAAAAATTTTTTTTTAAACATAACAGGCATGTCGGTTGTGGCCCGTACACAGGAGCGGCGGTCAGGTTCAGAGATGAACCTGGAATAAGGGGCACGTATGTCACATCCACAGGGCTCTGACGACCACCCTCACTCGGGTCCGGTGTGAAGGAGCCCACACCGGCCGCGGGGAGGGAGATTCATACTTACAATTCCGAATGTCGGAGATGAACACGGCCAGCCCCCGCATCCCATCTCCCTTCGACACGGCCGGCATCTTCACACCGTTTCAATGGAGCGGCTGCCCTAACGAGCGGTTCGGAGGACAGACGGACGCGGGCCGGGCTGTTTTTATGTTTATACACACACACACACACAAACAAACAAACAAACACACACACACACTAACACTAAGGTCCACGGCGACCAGACCCAGCCTTGCGAAGGCGCTCAGCTAGCAGCGGCAGGACAGCTAGCCGATCGGCCGCCGGTCATCTAACGGCTAAGAGCTACGCTCGTCCGCTAAAACGTCGAGCCGGAGCGCCGTCTAGCTGGATGACGGCGACGCCATCGTTAAGTGGCCGACGAAGCCGCGTTATCCTCCCGACTGACACGGCAGGCGGGCTAGCTAGGCTAGCTAGGCTATTTATATCGCCCCCTTCTTAAAAAACCCAGCGGTCAAACATCAGAAGGCGCTGCCCAGATAGCGGCTGTAAAACCTACGCTCTTCATTAACGGGGTCCAGTATAACTGGAGCAGCGATAAAGCGGCTTTTTTGGTGCCCTGAACGTAAGACGCCCGACTGTATTCAATGCGCCAGCATCCTGACAGCGCGTATGACCGGAGGGGGACCGTATGAGGGATCCTTGGGAATGACCTTCGACTGCGCATGCGCCGGAGCCAACCCGTCCCTCTATTGGCAGGAGGGTGGAAGGCTGCACTCTGCAGCTGCTGTCCTGTGCCCTGTAGCGCGTGCACGGTGCTGGAAGAGCGACGGTGCAGTCTTCTGTGGACCTTCGCACTGCGCATGCGTCCTTGTCACCAACGACGTGGCTACACCTGAATGACCGGTGACAATCTTTTTCTGGGTGTTATGTATATGTACAAATAGGAACTGTCACTGTCAAACTAAAATGTAAAGGGGGGGGGGGAAAATCACATTTTTAAGCGGAATTTAAGAACGATGACCTTCTATGCTTAGTAATTTCAAGCAAGCTACAGTGATGGTCTGGCGTTGATGTTTAGCTTTAAGTTGAATTAAGTTAATTAACTTGGACTGAATGATGATTCGTGCCTAAGTATACTCTGCAAAAGAGCTAGTTAGTTGTCTGAACTTGGCTTTTTTTTCTGCAAGTTATATTAACCCAGATGGTTATAATTCATCATTATTTTTTGGAATGCTGTGTACCCGTGTCCATGCATTTAAAATAAGTATGTGTATTTTTATACATTAATACATGGATTAATTTTTTCCACTGCCAGAAGAAATATCTCATAGTAAAAATATCTGACACCTGGCATGGTGCAATAGCTGGGAAAATAGCACTGAAATAAAATACCACTTTCAAAGCTTTTCAAGACTTTTATTCAACAAAGAGAGTTTATTCCATTCAACTATCTGCTTATTTCCCATCAATTTGTCCAGCACAGAGTCAAAACTAGACACAGTACAATACAACTTCAGTATTCCTTTAAAAGAGGGCTTAACTCTGTGCAATTTTGGAGTTTTGCCTGAAGTGCAAAGCTTAAGTAATACCTGCATTACTTGCATTAATATGATTTTGCAGAAGGGATATAAGGGAGACAGGCAGACTTTTCAGTGATAGCATGAAACAAAAGATATCCCTGCAGTAAGACCTTGATAGGCAAAAGCAGACAGCTGAAAGTAGGACAACAGTCAGCAGGCCAAGGAAAAAAATAAGGAATGCTTGCTTATTATAATCCTAAACCTTACAAATACATCTCCAGACATTAAAAATGGCTTTCAAAGTCATTAATATTGATTATGCTTTAAAAATGTGTTGGTTGTGAAGAATATTAATTTTGTGTACAGTATTTTAAGATTTTGTGTAGTAGCAGTAAAATAATTTACCGCTATTTAGCAAGGAGATGGCTCAAAGCAATGTATTCTTGCTAGACATATTGAGTTTGGGGGTTTAAATCTGACCTCTGCACTACGTGTGTAGAGTTTGTGTATTCTTCTCCTGACGTGAGTTTTCTCCAAGAGTTCAAAGGGTATGTCTGAACTGCCCATAATGTGTATGTGTGTAGGACTTATCCCATATAGGGTGTACTTGACTCTTCTGCTCTATCCTGCCTGGGTTAGGGTTCAAGCTCCCCCACCCATATCATCATGATAGGCCATTAGATAAATAGATATATTCATACACACTTTGTGGCAGAGGCCGCAGATAGCTCAGATGTGGTAGAGATCTAGATAGGGATCACAGTCCCTGCTTCCACCTAGCCTGGGAGACCATTATTGGGAACCTTAGGATATAGAAGAAAGAACGAGGGCAAGGGAACACAATATTCTGCCTGAATTCCAGGAGCCTGAGGGCCTTTTCTACACACTTTATTGATCCCCAGAGAGAAATTCTGGAGAACATGATTGGAAGATGAATGAATAATAAATACAGTCTGAACTGCCATATATGCACATATACATTTCAGCATCATCATAAGTAATATTAAAGATTGCATTATCAACCATCTGTCTTTCATACCACTTATCCAGTGAAGGGTCACTGCATGTGCCTCAATATCAATTTTGCATAAATGCATGGAACGATCACTGAAGAGTGAGAATGTGGCTTTTTATTGATGGGTAGTACACGTTTTTTTTTCCGTTTCATGTATGTAGTACAATGCCTGTGGATGGTAATTGTCCATAGGGTCACCATCAGCTTGACTGACCACAGTGCCTAATATGAGGGAATTTACTGCAGTGGGTGCAGGTCTATTATGACTGACAGACATCTGCAAAGCCACTTTATCCTATACATGGATGCCTGTAGCCTATTTCAGGTAGCTAAGGGCAGAAGGCAGGGAGCACCCTGGAAAGGGTGCCAACCCATCACCGGGCACAGTCACACACAGGGCAGGCAATTTAGAAACACCTATCAGCCTAAACCACATGAATCTGGACTGCAGGAAGAAACCAGACTACTCTGAGGAAGCCCACGGAGAACATGCAAAATCCACACACACAGAGCGGAGGAGGGATTCGAACCGTCAACCCTGCAGGTGCAAGACAACAGTGCTCACCACAGATGTCTGCAGGCAAAAACATCGAAATCATGCATGTTGAGTGTATATAATCATTTATTACATCCATGCATGTAAAACTAAACCATTGGTGTGATAGTATTATAGCTGATATAATGATCAGTACCTGCATTCAATTTCACATGCAATTTGTGTCAATTTTTAGTGATATGTTGCATGTGCTGGCAAGGTGGTGCAGTTGGTTGTCCAGCCATCTCACATCTCCAGGATGGTGGGTTTCCACCCCCTGCTTTGTTTAGGTGGGTGTGGGCCTTCACTGGCTATTCCGCTTTCCCCCAACAGTTCAAAGACCCCCATTTAGGCTACGCTGTGTTTCCGTGTGACCATATTGTGTAATTTGAGTGTGAGTCTTGTTTTCTGTACTGCCTGGGATTGGGTCCAGGCTCCATTTGCAACCTGCAGTGGTTAAGTGTTGAATGAATGAACTATGTCCACTGACTGAAATGAATGAACTATGTCCACTGACTGAAATGAATGAACTATGTCCACTGACTGAAACTACACAAACAGTAAGATTTTGTGCAAGCACAACAGTTTAAATTCTGAAAATGGAGGCTGTTTTGATTTTAAGACAATTAATGTTTAATACCCTGATAGTTAAATGTGGATATACAGTACTACTTTTGTCTTTGTTGTAGTAGAGCACTATAAAATAAATTGCATGCATTCAGACGCATATAGTTATTATTACCACTATTATCTATAGTGCTACACGTTAAGCTAGTGATATATCTTCTAAAATATGCACTCAGGGTTTTTCTTCAGAACACAAAATTTGAACGCGGTTCTGCCTTTTGCTGGATTAAATCCAGTGGGACATTGCTCATCCTCATTATGTCTTCAGTTTCTTAAATGTGCATGGGCCAGTTCTCGGTTGCCATGGTAACTGTACATAAGCTTTAATTTGCCCATTAAACAGTAGTTCGCCTGTATTTTGTCAAACACTTTTAATGCTCCAGAATATGTTATATTGCTGAAGAAAATTTAGTTTAAAACCCTAAGCAGTGTAATGTTACATTTCTAAAGTATATTTATTGGTATACTTGCCTATTTTAAACAAAACCCACAACTAGCCAGTGATATCAGACAGAATATTCTAGTGCTGTATAGGACATGGTTTTGCTGAATCAAGTTTTCTATAATTCAACTTCAGTGTTAATACGTACATTTTTGAGAATTCAATTTGGAGTCTATAAACAGTACTTATTGAACTGGAATAGGACGTTTTAGTTGAGTCTACACATGAACATCTGTGCTAAAAAAAGTACAGTTTACTCATTCTTTTCTTTCTCTCTGTAGGCATTTTAGATAGTTATGGCCTGGCAGCAGCTGTCAGTGATGGAGAGAACAAGGAGCAACAGGGAATACTAAAGGAAAAGATTCAAGAAAATTAATAACAAGCCTGAGCTAAAAGCAGAATTCTTAAGAAAGAAACTGCAAAGATAGAAGAAGAGCGAGGAACATAAAATACAAAACATCCATGATTTCAATGAAAGAAAAAAGTGGCACAGAAAAAGTCAAGAGAGAGCAGAAAGGCCATTGTTTTTGCCTAAAAATGTATCATCTGAATGGTAACACTCTGCGGGCCAATGAAAGTCTCACAACCCCTTCTGAGGTCACAAACGTAAGTCCTCTGGCACTTCTAATGGAGGCCTGCATGGAACAGGAGCCCATTATAAGGCCTGAGGGAATGTCAACTGAGATATAGCCCTGAAATAGCATTTGGACTGGAGGCTGGCTCACCCTCATGTATTACCAGAATTGGTCGTGGGTCAAGGCCATAAGGCCATAATGGTTGATGCAGAACATCAAGATGTGCAAGTTGAATTCTTTCATCCATATCGGCCAAATGCACTTTTCCACCATTAACAAGGAAGAAAGAGTACTTGATTAGTCCCATTTGAAAGGATTTTGGATAATTATAGGCCATAACATGTTTTGAACAATATTCTTAAGAATAATGTACATTTTCTAAGCGCTGATAATGTTGACAAAAATCTATGACATAGGCTACATGAGAAACGTCATTTGTAAAAAAAAAATGTTGAAATTGGGAGGTTGCACCAAAACATGGTTTGATAGCTAAAACGTCACTTTACAAAAGTTTAGAATTAGTTAATGTGTAATGTCAACATTATTCCTTTTTCAAATTTAATACCATTTTTTGTCCCTCTTTTCAAGAATTATTAAATGATGTTCTTTACAGATGTATGTGACTAGTAAATACATTACCAAAGATAATCAACAAGGACTGGGATTATCATTAGAATAAATGCAGGACTGATGTTGATTTGGATCAAAAATGACTTGGCTATACACTTCACTTTCAGGAGCTGCAGTATCCGTTGTCATTTCTTTTGCTGTTAACGTTTTTGTCCCCTAAGTCTGGAGATTTTTAGGCGATTAAAATGATAATTTTCATTTTATATCTTTTACATCTGTAAACGGGACGAGTCGCCCTACAAGCACAATTCTGAGGACTCTTATCCGGTTACGCAATGTAGAGAGAAGGACGATGTGGAATAGTAAACGTGTATCATTCATGAACAATTTATTCCTTCTAGATTAATCTTTAATGTGAACGAAATGATCTCAACCACAGCACTCGTTTTTCACTTCCCTCACCACCCACTTTCTCCACCCTTAGTTTCAATGATAATCCAATTAGCACCAAATGTGGTTTATGAAATATAACTTAATTAACATTAGTTGAAAATATCCAACAAATGGAAAAATATCCAAAGGGGGTCACTACCCGAGCGAAAAATATTCGGAGGGGATATTTCGGAGGGTGAACAATCAGCGAACGAATCTGACCGAATATTCGGTTGAACGAACCTAAAAGAATGGATGGCGACTAATCGCCTCGATGAGTCATATTCGATTCGGAAATGGGCGGAGTTTCATGCTAATTATATGTTAGTTTAAGCCAATGGGATCGTCTCTGCATGAAAGGCTCCTCCCCTTATGACGTAGCTTAGCACGCCAGGTCGATTCGTATTGCTTTGTGCCCGTTCGTGCCCGTCGTGAGTCCGTTCGTGTCGCTTTGTGCTCGTTGAGGTTTATCGTGGTTCTTTTGAAGGTTCATTGTTGAGATGGCGGGGACTGCAGAGGTAATGGAAGTAAGTGTGTGGGCGCTTTTGTGTGGACCTTGATTTTTTTAGGAGCTGTAAACGATATTTCACGTCTGGGCCTGTGTTACGTATTAGAAATCGCCGTGTTTTTTGTCGATTTAAGCAAATGGAGGCTGTGGATTAATCGTTTGGTTTAAGTGTTAGTCTGTTTTACATGGCCTATATTGAAATCCAGTCGCACATTTAGTATTTTATTACTAGGGATTTTCTGTTCCATTTAGTTGATATAGCCTAAAAACTAGTGTAGTTAGATTTCTCTGTAAGTTTAGGCACGATTCTAGCTATGTCCGATAAAAAAAGCAGGACCTCCAGGCTTAATCTTAAATGTATCGCTTCTAATTTAACTGGGACCGCTTGGTAGGACATTTTCTCTGCCCGAGATTTAAATAAATTATTTTAAAATGTTTCGCTGGCTTACAATAAGCAGTTTGTTTTTTTTTTTTTTTTTTTTTTTTTTTTTTTTTTTGTCCGTCGGACGACGTTTTAATGAAATGTGTTGTGTTAGGTTCTTCGCACTCTTTCACCAATCTAATGAATTTATTTTGCTGCCTAATGAGCTCAGTTTTGTTCGTACAGCAGGCGAACCATGTGCGCATTTTCCGGCCTTTCTCTTCCTCCCGCCCGACCACGTGATGAATGGATCTGTGTTTTTATTTATTTACCAAAAAAAAAAAACAACTTCATAGATTATGTGCTGATTATGTACCGTTTGTGACGATCGGAATGGTTTGCAGTCGTTTTACAAATATTGTGCTATCCGCACAGTTTGTTCAAAGTACGCATGGCATCAGTATAGATCTATAGTGGCCTTACTGGTCTGTATGGAGGCTCTCATTTATTGCAGCTGGGCTGTGATCGCTTGTCAGATCGGCAAGTCTCAAGTAAACTACCAGAATACGATTCATGAAGGCATTCTGTGATTTACATCTGGATTAGACACAAGTGCTTAAGGCCAAACCATGTGGTGATTTCAGCCAAGACTGAAGCTTACTTTAGTCAAAAAGTAATCACAGCCCTATTCAGTGATGCCTCCTTAAAGTCTCTTTGGCTGGCCTTTAATATTGGTAGGAAACTTTTTGCGCTCTCATCCAAATGATCACCATTCTACAAATTCTCTTGTAGGTGATTGCTGGGGATAACCCGAAGCCTTCAGCAGAGGACATGACCTCAAAGGACTATTACTTTGATTCATATGCCCACTTTGGCATTCACGAGGTAAGATGCGCAAAGTCTATTATTTTGGTTGTGTCACTGTTTACTTGTGAATGAGAATCAAATCCTTCCTCTTTCCTTTGCAGGAGATGCTTAAAGATGAAGTCCGCACTCTGACCTATCGAAACTCGATGTTTCACAACAAGCACCTATTTAAAGACAAGGTGGTTCTTGATGTGGGCAGTGGGACCGGGATCCTCTGTATGTTTGCTGCGAAAGCAGGTGCCAAGAAAGTCATTGGGGTGAGTTTGCAGCAGGATGTCTTATTGTCGCTTGGCTAATTGTCAGCAGTACCAGTAATACACTTGCCATATATCTTATCTTTTTTTCTACAGATTGAGTGCAGTAGTATATCAGATTATGCTGAGAAGATTGTGAAGGCAAACAAGCTTGATCACAGTAGGTCCTTAAATCACTTCCATCACTCTGCTGATATCAATTTTTTGTTTTGAAATTAATTTTCCCTTGTAGGACATTCATCTGCCTCAGTTTGAAGTGCATTGGGGTAGTGATGTGGTTCTGTGGGTTTTGGTGTCTGTTCTTGTGACTGGAAAGTCACAGTTTCAAATTCTGCAGCCGGCAAAAGTGTCCACATCACCTTTGGGCCCTTAACCTGAATTGCTCCAGGGGTGCTGCACACCGACCCTCCTCTCTCAACTTGGCAAGCATGATGGGAAAATCCAAAAAACGATGTATTTTATGTGATGACCGTTATTATTATTTCAAACGGTGTGTACTCGTGACCAGAAGGTTGCAGGTTCAAATCCCACAACGGGCAAAATTGTCCATATTGCCCTTGAGCAAGACCCTTAACCCCAAAACTGCTCTATGGGTGTCAGATAAATGGAGTCCCCTGAGCTCTGACCCCCAAGCTTGCTCTTGCATGTATTTGTGTGTGTCCTCATGGAGAGCAAGATGGGATATGAGAAAAGCACCTTCCAACGTACTGTGTGGAATGGTGCAGGTGGCATGTAAAGATGTCATTTTTCTTCCCGTTCTCAGTTGTGACAATCGTCAAGGGGAAGGTGGAGGAAGTGGAGCTTCCAGTAGAGAAAGTGGACATCATCATATCTGAGTGGATGGGCTACTGCTTGTTCTACGAGTCCATGCTCAATACCGTCATCTACGCACGGGACAAGTGGCTGGTAAGGGTGTACTTGAAGGCCATCTGCAGAGAGTAAGGACTTGTTGGATGTCTCTGTCCTGTATTAACTAAAGTCAATCTCTCCTCAGAAACCAGATGGCTTGATATTTCCAGACAGAGCCACGTTGTACATCACGGCTATTGAAGACAGACAGTACAAAGACTATAAAATTCACTGTAAGACTTGGGTTATTGACACTTCCTGTTATAGTACGAATTCACTGAAGTTCTTGAAGTTCTTCTCGTAATGTTTGAACTCCCCAGCTGTCTATTAACAGTCCCTGAACTCTTCAAGAACCCATAGATTCAAGAGCTTCTTGTATTCCGCAGGGTGGGAGAACGTGCATGGATTTGACATGTCATGCATCAAAGAAGTTGCCATCAAGGAGCCTTTGGTGGATGTGGTGGATCCCAAACAACTGGTCAGCAATTCCTGCCTTGTCAAGGTCAGTCCACACATGTTTCTTGGGGTCATATCATTATTAACTAGCAGGTCATGGGTTAGTCTAAGATAGAACTGTTTAAACTTTGAGCGCAGGGGACACAAATGCAGTCGATTGTGGTGTCAATGTAGATTTGAAGGTTAGGTGTTGCCTGTGTACTTTATGGCCCCCTTAACCTGAAAAGTAATTAAGTTAAGCTCCCATAGTTTAATTAAATGGACTCGTTGCGGCCATCAAATTCCCATGTAAGAGTTCAAGGGCAAGTGTGAGTTTCTAAGTGTCAGGTTTTCCAATTTTTACAGCAAGTGGTACTAGTAAATGGACTGTAGTCCTGTATCTTCCAGATGTAGAATCTTTAGCCCCACATAAATCTGTAATTAGCATGCAAGACCACCATCTAAATCCTTTGCCAGGAGGTGGACATGTACACTGTCAAGCTGGAGGACTTGTCGTTTTCCTCTCCCTTCTGCCTGCAAGTGAAGAGGAATGATTACATCCATGCTCTGGTTACCTACTTCAACATCGAGTTTACATGCTGTCACAAGAGGACTGGATTCTCCACAGGTATGAACTTCTTGGTTGCAACATGCTCTCCTTGAAGGAGGTTTTGTTAGAAATACTCAGTCTTGTAGTTGTAGCTGTGCATCTTCCCTCATCAGGTTTGTTTTCAGGTCATTGAGTGAGTGCAGTAATGGGTAGTGAGGCTCTTCTCGGTCCTCTGAAGAGTGGGGGGGGAAAAAACTGCTGATGTTGACTCTCACTCCCAGTTTGTAATTGTTGTGTGTTTTCAGGCCCGGAGTCTCCTTACACCCACTGGAAACAGACAGTCTTTTACCTTGATGATTATCTGACTGTGAAGACCGGCGAGGAGATATTTGGAACAATACATTTGAAGCCCAACGCCAAGAACAATGTAAGTTTATACCACTTCCCGATGGCGCTACATGGTAACATCATGCTATGTTGGATCCATTTAAGGGAATGTGTTGTATGTCTCTCTCGTACCATTAAATCTAATTGCCGTTCTTTGCTTTCAGCGAGACCTGGACTTCACGCTTAACATTGACTTCAAGGGTCAGCTGTGTGAAGTGACGAAAACATCAGAGTACAGAATGCGTTAGACATCACATGTAACTTTTGAGTAGCGAACTAAAATACCCAGTGTGTACATTTTAGTACTGTACATTCTATTTTGCTTTTGTGAAATATTTTTGTTGTTCAGTGGTTTCAGATTTTAAACTTGTAAATGAAGAGGCCAAAACGGAACGGCATGGCGATATTGTGCAATAGTTAGATGGAATGTATTGTATAGGAATGTAAATTTAGTGATGCCATAGTACTTCGAAATACATTTGACATAAGGATCTCACATGCCATTAATGGCACAAGTTTGTGCCTTTTTAAACTGTACCCCTGTAATACTAGAGTAATGTAAAAATAACAGGCCCTTGCTGGAGATTGTTACATACTGTCCCTCCATCTCAGATTTGCTTTGGATTTATGACCATTCTTGTTTCGCCCCTCTATCTGAGCACTGTCACCTGCGGGACTTGAAGCTTGAATTTCGAAAATGCAATCGTTTAATCTGCTCTGGGTGGGGAGAAAATAAAGCAAAATGTTGTCTCTTTCTGTTAGGAAGCAATGCTAGGGAATGAGGGTAACGTCTGGAATAGCTGTTTTTGTATCATTTTAAATAAAATCAGTGTCACATCTTTGAGATGTTTATTTTATTTCACAGTTCTTGCTAGCAACATCTACACCTGAGAGCATCTCCCAAGGCCTTGGGTATAGAGGGTATATTCTGCTTCCTTCTGTCCAGAGGATCTGTAACTTTAAGTGAGAAAATGAACCAGTACTATGGCTCTAAGCAGTATTATCTAGTGCTTTTATGCTGTCCTACTTCAGACATTCAGTTGCCGCAGTGCTGTTTAAAATATATTTTCCTGCTTACTGTACAGGTCCCCTGTTTACCTTTCGCAAGTAATTTTTAGGTGTAATTGCATATAAAGGTCAAAAATACCATGACTGGACATTGGTATCTGAAATGGTTGACTTAGGGCCCAGTACGTAGGCTGGAATGTTGCTGTGGACAGACATTGATATCTGAATTGGATGTCATCTCATGGTAGATGGAGAAAAGCAGCTAATGCAGATGTATTCCAATTACATAAACCACAGGAGAACTCCTATCTTCTCACCACTTGGCCTGGTTATGGAAACACACTTAGGACTTGACTTGGATTGATTCTGCTTGTTTTATTCTTGAATGAACATACAGAGATCCTGCTCCAACTTATCAAAACATGTACACTGTAGAGTGCTAAGGTTTTGTTTTTGTATGGAATTATGCCTCACTCAGGACCTTGCTTTATGATCGGTATTTTAAGGTTGGTGGTGCACCAGTCAAGAACCAATTAAAGCAGTGAAAGCACAACAGCAGGTACATAAACTCTTCAGGATTTGAAGCAGAGTGGTCATTTAGATTATGTCGAGCGGAGATGGCTAATTGATTGGATGTGAAGAGTCACAAATGTGAGATAGATAATTTATTAATCTCCGAAGGAAATTTCAGGAGGTCCTAATAGATGCGGACCGGGCTATGCTGGAGAGAAAATCATTAACATACCCATTGCCATTTGTCTGCCCTGCAGCGAAGTATTTTGAGGAAGTTATCAATTTTGTGTGAATCCCTCTTGAAACAGGACAGCAGGAAGTGGAAGTTGACCATGCGAGATTCGCTGTCCTCTCCGATTTGTTTGTTGTAAGAAACTGGGAACTGGGAGGTGGATGAAGATCCCATCTGTGATGTGACAAGTATACCTTCACTCAGTATGATACAGGCTGCCTTGAATTGCTAGAGTGAAATATTTGCGTGTGAAAAACGAGATGTTCTCAGGCTTAGATCGGTGGAAAAAAAAGGAACAGATAGAAAATAAAATCCAAATTTTAAAATTAAAAAGGCTATTTGGAAACACAGTCCAGCTTGGCCAGGAAAAATGATCTCACCTTGTCTGCCAGTGCGTTCAGCCCAATGCTGAGGCTGTGAGAATCTTCATATAGCTGTTTGGCTTTAGTGGAGAGAGTACTATTGAGGGGATATGCTAGAGACAATGCTTCTGACGAGAGATGAAGCAGGGGGTCGTTCCAAGAAAGGAGGAGGGTGCGAATGAGTGAGAGAAGCTCTGACTCCTGCTGGGATAGAGCAGACAATTAATACATCTTCAGAGTGTTTACAGCAGGGTGGGGGGCATGGTTGCTCAGTTAGTACTACTGCTGCTTCACACCACCAGGACTGAGTTTCAAATCCCACCTCCACTCAGAATATGTGTGGAATTTACATGTTCTCCCTGTGCTTAGCAAGTTTCCTCCGGGTATTTTTGTCTCGCACCTGAAGATGTGCAGTTCATATAGCTAGTGTCTCTCAGTTGCTCAGTGTGTGCACGCTCTGTGATGGATTGGCATTCCATCCAGGGTCTACCCCAGTCTTGACAATCAGATAGTCTTGTATTGGTTTGAGGCCCCACCACCCTGATTAGGATATGCAGTTAGGTGATGTCTTCCCCAAAGGAAGCCTGTGCCAATGGTAGCTAATTAGCATCAGTGGGAAGCTCTGTTTTTCCCAGTCAGATTCAGTATGCTTTGATGGTGTATAGCCTTATGAAGATTTCACAAATTCTGTCATCATCCAGATTATGATTATATGATTTCACCATGGGGACGAGAGTCCTTGTAGTACAGGGGATGAGAAGTCAGAAATTCAAAACACACTGATGTACGAAGGACGTAGTGTAGAGTGGGACAACAGGGTTGATATTTGAAGGGAGAGCCAGCAGCAAGTGCTACAACCACGATTAAGCTCACCGGGAGGCTGAGCACCTGGCTCTTCACCGTGGGCGTTTTGAGGGACGACGTGTGGCACAGAGACAGCCGTGGGATGTTTTTCATTGTCACAGGAAAATACGAATCCTGATAGAGAAAAATTAGCAAAATACTGCTCACCCACCGACTGCAGGACAACGTGAGAGCATCATCCTTCCAACGCAGGGTTGGAGAAGCAAGGCTTTGAAACCCGTGGTTCCTGGGATCACTTTGCTCTGTTAATTTTTGCCTGATTAACTTAACAAAACCATCAAGTAACCAATACGAAATGAAATAAACCTGATGGGGTGATTGACTGCTCGCAGTAATCCAACCCACTCTGTGTTTTGAAGGTGCATGTCTTATCAGACAAATAGATGCCTTTGACACTGACCAGGTCACTTTTCAGGGAGGTGGTGCGAAAGTGCAGATTGTCTGATAGCTGAATGGCCCTGTCCATCAAATTGTTAATGTCAATGGAATGACACCGAGCAGAGCAACACAGCAGCACTGCGACTGCAAAAGAGATTTAAAGACGTTAGCATACAAACACATGAGAACAATATTTAAGCACGTTTGGTGATGTCAAACCTGGAGCAAACTCAATCCTAAACAACTTCAACTCCAGCTTGGTAACTTCAGGTCAAGAAGAATGATCTCAAAATCCAGTTAAATGAGCCCTTGGTCACTGGCAGAATTACTAGGACTCCTCACAGATGTCACTCAGATCCAAGCTGTGATCTCATCCTTTACTGTGGTGTTTTAAAGTGGAATGGCTGAGCACGGTGACAGGAGTTGGCAGTTTATAACTTTGTTCTACCACGTCTGAGCTGGGATACCTTTGAAACTATAATCCTTTTGTAATCTACAGATGTGAATGCATGTATTCCTGAACTTCCCAGCTACTACTGGTAAAGTAGGCAGGAACGGAAAGATTTGGCCTGATTTATACGGTATACACCACGGTGAAGATGGGAGTCCTTCTGTGTATGAGTACCACTAACAGCCCATGTGTATTCCTATGATAAGATAGTGTACTTATAAAAGGCAGAGACGTAAAAAACGGAGACGTCATTCAGACACACAGTCTCACCTGTCCACAAGAACTTGCTCCATGGCATTCGCTGAACCATCTTGTCGAGTCTTACTCTTGCTCTTGCTGTTCCTTAGATGTCCATCCCTTTGTTGGCCTTTTATAGTGTCCCTGTCTCCTACGCCAAAATTAACATGCCTAAAAACAGAAACAATGAATTTACAAACAAGTTCACTCGTGTACTTAATTAATGAGAAACATTGGTGTGGCGTCTGTCATCGTGACATTATGGGAGGGTGTGACTAGACTCTGAAACAGGGTCTTCTGTTAAAACTCAGAGAAAAAGAGCATCTTTTGGAAATTCGGTATTTTTATTCTGTACTTTTAATATGTTTTACCATAGAATAAAATGCAATTGTTTGTTATTATTATAATTTAGAATTCATGGTTTTGATATCAACCTTTTGATGGAGTGCTTAAACAAACAGACTTCAAATCCAGGCAATTATGTTTTTGGCTGATACTCCTATCTGTAATGCCTAATCCTAACTATATTTACTCCCAAAAACATATGTATCTTTTACTGGAGCAATTAAGGCTAAAACTCCACAGAAATTTCATGGATGGATGGATGGATGGATGGATGGATAAGTACCTGGGTCAGGGCCACAGAAGGAGGGTCCAGTAACCTTTGGATTATTAGAATTCTTTGACTGCTACTACACAGCCCACTGTGGCTGTCACAGATGGTGCTTTAGAAAACATTTTCAACAAAACAAGCTGTTAAATATTAGGCTTCGCCGCATATCCAGGTACAAATCACCTCTCTTAGACAACTTAATTTCACTTTTCTGCCTTTTTATGTTTTCAGAAAGAAAAACAAGAGCATTAAAGTATCAGGAAAGTCAGGAAACAAAGAATGTCTCTATGTGAACATGCTAACGAAAGCCTTGGTGCACAATAGACTTAACCACACGATGAAATAACTCACACACAAAGCCAACAAGAACTGACTTTAAATATAAGGCCTCGTTCTAATGTCTCACCTTCCAGGATTAAGAAAAATAAAGCTTGCAATGTCTATTATGCAATTGGAATTTACAGCATGAGATTGTCATGGGTGATCACCTGTTGTTAAATTTCCAGAAAAGTGCAAGCAATTGATGGCACCTTGCAGGATGTTCGATTGCAAGTATGAGGCATCACATCCCTTATTGTGACTGAACGTTGTTCTCCACAACAATGACTTAACAGCCTGCTGCTCCCCCCACCCCCCAGCCCCAGCCCCAACCCCAGCCCCTGCAGTAACTGATGTTGCAAATGTGTCTCCTGACCAGCTGGATAACCCAGACCAGGAAGCCACTGTCTACTTCTGATGCAAATTGTTTTCTGATGTCATCAGTTTTACTGTACATATAAAATAGGATGAGCAGTTGGAAATGAACTGATTGGTGCATCTTTGATTCAGTTTGTGAAAGCATGTTTTTTCCTTCAGATTTCATTTGCAAGGGAGCAGATTCTGTTGGACCACATTATATTATAACGATGATTATTCGACGTCTGTGTATGGAATTTGCATATTCTTTCTGTGATTGCACGAGTTTTATGGCGTAATCTGAAACATGCTATTACTAAAGTAACTGATGAACCTGCTGCACCAGTGATCGTTTGAATTTAATCGATGTAACTTAAATAATGCTGCCTTTACAGAAAGCTGCAGCAGTTTCACTAAGTTCTTCCTTTGCTCCCTCGGGTTGGATGACAGCATCAACAGCATCTAGCTCAGATTTGCCACTAGAGGGCGGTTGTTTTATTATATAAGGCATTGTAGTTCGCAGAAATGGCCACTAGATGTCTCGCTTTTCCAGAATCATTTTGACGGTTCCAAGCACTAAATTCAGAAATTCGCACCTCTTTAGAACTTTGATATTGATATTTGCCCCAAGACGCATGAACACAAAGAATATGAGAATTTTTTTTTTTATAGAACGCTTCACGAATTTGCGTGTCATCATTGCGCACGGGCCATGCTAATCTCCGTATCGTTCCAATTTTAGTAGTGAACATGCGTTCATTTCTCTTATGTTGAACTACAATGACGAATAAAATTGTCTCGGATTATGCTGTTTAATATGTATAAACGTTTAAAACGGTTTGAAAGTGAAGATGTGCATTTTATGTCTTTAAATCTTTCATCTTTGAGAAACTGGTTTATAGCACTTTAGTCAAGTACTGCTAATTAAAACTTGGAAACATTTTGTCTTTTCAAAGCCCCTCCACGTGTACCCATGCTTGCACATGCTATCTCTGTAGAATCCTGGGATATAGAGCTTGCATTTTTCTCCCCCTCTTCCATTTTTGTCTCCCTCATACTAACCCACCTCTTCCTGTATCACCCCCCTCCCTATTTTGTTTCACCCACGCGTGCACGGGATCACAGAGGCGCTCAACACGAGAAAAAAAATGTCAGATTCAGAGACCTCAGTGAATGTCCAAACTAAGGCTCCTGTCCCAGCTGCCTGTCGGACCATCAAGATGGATCTCGATAAATGGTGAGTGGGACATTCATCGTTAAGGCAATCGAAGGGTGCTAACCTGATGGCTGACCCATGCCGATGTGGTCAGCGGACCCTTTTTGGCTCATCACTGTAGTCTCCATTGCAGCCATTTGCAGATGTGGCTGTTGCTCAGGAGGGGCGGTTATGGTAGATGGAGTTGGTTCTCACTTATGTAATATAGCAGAAATATGCGAGATTAAATTACGAAACACCTGACTGAGGCCAACTGTGATATTATGTTGGTATTCTAAAGGACAGACAAATAAATTGGCAATTAGTCTTTTTAAAGAAGGATTCATACTAAAGTTATGGAGCCGCTGATGGAGGTAATGAGAAAGGCTACAGCACCGATGCTTTATCCAGGGTTTTAATCAAACACAATGCACTGACATAAGGCTGATCTGACAAGTGGAATTTGCCCGTCCCAGATTTGGTGTGGGACCTGCCTTGATGCATTTCTCCACCGAACATCGCCCGTCTGTGATGCACCATCGTGGAGGACGGTTGTTTTTCAGTGCCCTTGGCTAATCTGTGTGGGACAAGGGAATAATGTTCATGACAGATGAGTTTTCCCATGTAATGATACTTTGTTACAACAGAGAGCTGCAGACCCAATTGTCAATGTCAGAGAAAAAAATTCTATATCTTTCACAATGGTACTTGTATAGAAGTGTACTAATTATATTACACTTTTACAATGTTCAAAAAAAATTAAACTTTGCCTGTGCCCTGCGATGGGTTGGCACCCTGTGCAGGGTATTCCCTGACCTGTGCTATAAGGTGCTGGGATAGACTCCAGTGCTGTTTACCACTGTATTCTCTGAAGAATCTTCAGAAAAGGCCTGTTAGTCCCAGAGAAAGTTTCTCTCGCTATATCTTTGTTAAGGTATGTGGTCCGGTTTGCTTGTGCCATAAACCTGACATTTTCCCTCCACATTTATGCCTGCAGAAACCCTGGTTTTCGCTGTTCGCTCCCCTTCCCCCCTTTCATGCTGTGGAGCGCTATACACCACATTAGTGTGAGATGGGCAATGGTGCAGTTGCATCAAGAGTAACAAGGGAATCCAAACGGGATGCGAGAACTAAGATGGCCGGACAGACTGTTCTTTCATTCAGAGGAGAACAACTGCACTGATTGGATGAGCTGCTGATGATTCACTTTATTTTTAACCAATGTGAAGAGGAGAATCAGGCCCTGCTGTCTCTCTCTCTCCCTCCCTCTCCCTCCCTCTCCCTCCCTCTCCCCCCCTCTTTCCCCTCTGTGTCTCCCTCCTGCTCCTCTGCATTCCGTCACTCTAATTTGTACTGTCAGGGCCTGCCTCTGTGTTTTGAATGCACAGTGCACTGAATAATCTTCCTCTCACTGCTCTGGTGTCAGTGCACGTGGTGTATTTGGTCCGTGCTAACGAGTACCCAGCCTGTGCATGGTGAAGGGCCTCCTCAGACAAGATGTCACATCTACGCTCCGTCCCTCCCCAGTGTGAAGGAGAAGGGAGAGGAAGATTGCAAAGAGCTGATGGAGGCCTTCCAGGCCTGCTTGAAGATCACAGCGGAAGGCACATGAAAAGGAGAAGGGAAATCTGAGAGATGTAGGTTTACGTCCATGAACGTGTCTTGAGTGGATGCTCACATTGACAGGCCAAAGACTTGCTTGAAAATATAGATCCAGTTTTATTTTTTTTTGGCTATTGTGCTTGGGGAACTTTTAAAGATTTGATATACACGTCTGATGTTATGAGACACTCACATCTATATACATGTGAGGACAGTGCTTCAGAGTCAGAGGTCAGGGCAGCCATTTATCCAGCACCTCAGGAGCAGTTTTCAGGGTTAAGGGCCTTGCTCAATGACCCAATGCTAATATAGTCGCTCTGCCAGTCATGTGATCTGAACTGCTGAGCTCCTAGATATGGACAGAGTAACCTAACCCACCGAGCTTCACACTTCTCCATGAGTTTAAAGAATTTCCATTATGGATCTCATAAGTCACTCAGAAATACCCCGGTGTGCTTCTCTGGGACTTTATCTTAAATGCACCCTTGCCTACTTTTGGATAAAATGATGTGTGCTTGTGTTTGTGTGGGACTCCTTTATTTCATAATATGTGCTGTGGGCAAACGTTTACCTCAGTGCTGTTAGCGCTGCGGATTTTCATTTAATTTTCAGGATATCATGATTTTGATCTGATTCTGACATTTCTCTCTTTCTCAAAGGTCCTCAAAGGTGCATTCCTTTCTACGCAGGACATAGAATTTGGGACAGTGGAAATTATAGAAATCTTTAGTGGAATTTACCCTATCCTGGTTCCTGATATAGTTTGTTCCCTTAGTTTATACTATACCAAAAAACCGAAAACTGTCTATTAAAGGAGATGTATTCAAGATCAAAATAAAATGTGCACTGTGACTGATACAGACCTTTTCAGCACTAAAATTTATTTACAACCAGAAGAAGCTTTTTTTTATTGTATTTGTGAACAGTGAATGTATTATGCGTGGGGAATATCTGCACAATCCAAAAATTAAAATAGCATTTGTTAAATATTATGGAGCTGATTGTAAATTAAAGACTATATGAACTATTAGAATTGTTTTTTTATCAAAAATATGCTACATTTCAATCTTTCTAATCAAATTTCTCATACTGAGTTTGCATACTTTGCAAGTAATTTTTTTGATTGGAGAAACAGGTTGTGGCAGGTGTGGCTGAGTGACTGGGCAGCACATTGGACTGACAAAGGTTATTGTCACTATTACAAAGTGATAGCTTGCTAAATTTATATAATCCATTATAAATGACATTTTAACAGCTAAAGCTTAGATTAATTCCAAATCTCCGTCTAATGTGATTATAAATGCAGCTCAAGTGAAATTTTTCTTAGCTATTTTCCCTAATCATTTAAACTGACCTTTGTTAGAAAAGATTGGAAAATGCTTAATTCTCTCATCTTTGAAGAGAATATGGCATATATGTGAGAGCTGGTTCCTACTGATTTGCGACTGGGAATTAAATTATGCCGCAACATAATTTTGGTGTCGGATGGTATCGTTCAACACAAAGAAGCCTTGTTATCTTTAATATGTGCAAAATTAAAAATGTGGCCTGGTTGAAGGTGCATTGGAAGAGGCAAAATGAGGGCAAATGCTTTGCAGAAGATCATATTCAAAGCAGGAGTGGAATAACTCAATTCAGGTAAAATTTTAAAGTAGTAATAGTAATTTAATCCATCTTCATGCTATATTTATTGTCAAAACCAATGTAATTACGTTTGCATTTTCCCCCCTAACCAGGTAAATGAAGGCAGCCTTAAAAAACGTGTGGTTTAAATGAATATTTGGGACAATCAGTCTGTTAGTAGGGAAATGAAGGGTCATTGAAATAGCTGCCTTGTGGAAGACCACTGAAGATGAATCAGGTGTACTGGCTTTTCACATTACTAAGGTTCACATCACTGAGGACCACTCAGCACAAAAAAAGATTGCAGCAGAAAAACAAAGGCAAAATTGCTCGATATTTAACACCTCTAGTGATACATTTTTAAACTAAAAACGTGCATATTTTTGTATAATCAACAGCAAAATTGTGACATTTATGATGGTAATGCGTAACTGCCAATACTAGGATAAATATTCAACATACAAAGCACAGCGTGTTAAACATCATAGCCGTCATTACAGACGACATACTCACTATGAGTTTAATTTACATTTAATGTCTTTGATTAGTAGGCAAAACCAGTTATCAAGGTAAACTTAGTTTTGAGTCTATGCGCGGACAGAGAAACTTCTCTAAGAAATAAATTTGATACAAGCTGAATAACAAATACACCCTGTTACGTCCAAATAAATGAAATACATATCAAAGGGATAAATCTTATCTTTATTTTTGGTATTTTTAATAGCGAGGAATAGTGTGAAATTATAAATGAATAGCTAGACTGTATCCTGGACAAGTGAATCAATTTGAATTTGGTTCGTCGGAAAGTCATCAGCAGGAGCACAACTGGCGAGATGGGATTTTTTTAATGGTTAATATGAGCGAGGCTCTGACAGAGCAGCGTGTTTTAGGAGAAAGAGAGGGAGGGGACCAGTAGGATGGAGAGGGACCCGGATGCTGATGCTGCTGGTGTCGGATGAGGAGAAGGAAGAGGAGAGAGAAAAGAACGATTTACAGGAAGAAAGGGATATCAAGGGAGGAGGTCTTCGCTCGCAAGCACCTCAGTATCAGAGGATTTTCCCTTGCGGGTCGTCGAGGACCTGAGTGCTTCAGAGGGGAGCGTCGAATGAATGAGACTGGCACCGGCAAGCGAGGAGGAAGAGAGAGAAGGAAGATGCTGTGATAATGGACCCTAATCGAGAAGGGAGGGGGGCAGTACTACGCCGAAGATGCTTCTTTTACTACAAATGCCTTTTTCCGCTTCAGAACCATCGAAACTGGGCCCAGCTAAAGAAATCCAGCGTCTTGCATCGGATAGCAACCTTTCGAGAGTGAAATATTGACACATATTGATAGCCTCGGCTTGAGATGCCAGACTGGGGGGGGGGAGGGATGCGGACAGTGTAGTTGTTTTGTTGATTAAAATGAAGAAGATTCCAGATCTCTGACCTGTTATATAAGCCGACGTGTCTCGATTGCGTGGTATCAGAGCATCTCCGTGTGAAATATGTGGCATTAGAGGCTGATTGAGCGACATTCAGCGAGATAAAGAGCCGGGCAGTGAAAACAGGGCTGGAAGGCTGCTTTAGGGAAAGTGATACATGCCATGCTGAGGTGCGGAGGGGCACGCAGGCATAAAATTGACAATTGTGAGAAGAAGATTAATAACTGTCATTAATAATTAGGCATAATTATCACTAACGCCATTGCCTGTTCTTATATTAGTATTTTCATTTCCTTAATTCTGAGTTTGACGTGTAGGCTTCTACCCTTCACGTCGCCTGCTTCTGTATCATCTCCTACTTGTGTAACCCCTGGTTATTCATAATTACCACGACAATGTGCTCACATTTCCTTCTCGGGAGTCACCGTTATGACTGCAATATTAATAAATTGTAACAAAAAGTGAGGAGCAGGCCGGGGGACGGATAAGCTCCCCATCCCTCTCTCTGTAACATTCTCAATCCATCCACTTTATGATGCCTTTACACGCAGGGGACACTTGGTCATCCGTCTTAATGTCATTTTAAAAGCGTTTTTTTTTTTTAAGGAGTGTCGTTATCATTTACTGTGAAACGTAGACAGACAGCATGTCCAGTAAAGACCTGTCTGGGAGTCACTCGGCCCAGTATGTCGGCCCTTACCGACTGGAGAAGACGCTGGGCAAAGGACAGACAGGTAAGAGTCAGTGCCTTTCATGTGATATTAATCCACAGCATATTTACAGTCTTGTAGATCTGTGTAAGGTTACTGATAGAAGGACTGGAAGATGAAGGCCGAAATTCTGTGCAGAGCCTTTAATGTACGGGATTTCGTGTTTATTGAGTAGTTCGTCTAAATCCAGATTATTGCTTTATGAATAATATCCTACTGAGCAGAAAGATGCGGTGTGTCTATTTGTTCATTATATATTCTCTATGCATGCATTTACAGTTTACAGCAATTTAGCAGCCTTTCAGCTACGTATTTAACAGTTTACTGGGGAGTTTCAAGTGTCCTGCTTGCATTTTGTTTGGGTTTTGTAGTGTCTTATGTGTCAATATGCTTCTGTTCCACTCTTGGTGGTTTCTATCTGTTAGGGGCCCTAATGGTCCTTTACTCAGTGCTTCTGCCTGTACAGATAACGTAAATCAGTTGTCTTTCAATAATACACAGTTTAATGAGCTGCAGCTTAGACCCGTATCATTCGAGAAGGGCTCATACTTTTTTAAATGAAATGATCTCCCTTAGAACCGTTTCGTTCACTTCGTTCACGGGGTGGTTCATCATTCAATTCGCTCACAACTCGAGTCGATCCCACCGTTGACGACCCTCTCTTTCGCCACCCACTGGTGTAATGATGTACAGACGTCTGAAGGAGTCAATATGGCAAATACAATTTAAATTATAATAATGAATATATTACATTTATTGCGTACTGTATATTATAACCAATAAACATATGCCATCAATTTAAGTTGCACTATTTAATAAACTAAACACTTTTTTAATCAAGTATTAAAAGACCCCCCCCAAAAGTGAAAAATTGAGAAATATTTGATTGGGGATTGTCCAAAGTGAACAAATCAACGAAGCATTCTGAATAAATCTTTCAGCTAAACTCAAAATAATTGATTCACTGAAAAGAATCAAAATTCCCATCTCTACTGCCATTATGTATATTTGCAGGATGAAATGTCATTAACAATGAACACGGGTACTTCTCTCGTTTGCAATCATGCTAACGTGGTTTTTCCAGTGATGATGCTGTTTGCCATTTGGTGTATGGTGTGATGCATGCTGATTAGCCAGGGATAATGTAACTATGCCTTTCTTGCCTCTGTGTTATGTTTGAAGCTTTAACAATGGCTAGTTGCTTAAAAGAGAAATGTAGATACTGTGGGCCAATTTATTAGCTGTATTATGTGCCAGAAGGAGTGGGTTATATTAGTCTTTCAGTACACCTGGGTACAATTTCTAACTGTTAAGGTTTCAGATGTAACATTGAATGAATGTTCTGTAATGATTTCCTAAGTGAAATTTTCTTTTGCTTTTCATGGCTGCCTCGTCTGCCGCGTCGTTTCAAAACTTTAGCTTGTTCATTTTACAGGTTTGGTTAAGCTGGGAGTTCACTGCATCACAGGACAGAAGGTCGCAATCAAAATAGTCAACAGGGAGAAACTGTCGGAGTCTGTGCTCATGAAGGTGAGAGGGCTGATTTATGTAATGTCAGTTACTCAGACAGCGGTTGGTTGCCAATGCGCAAGGACATTAACATAAAGATGATGTAAAATTACTTGTGGACAGAACTTTCAAGAATTGCTAAAGCCAGCCTATGTAATGTGGTTTCCTTTGCGATTGAAGATGCTTTAGAAATTTGATTAAAGGTTTGCTCTTGTTTTTTGGAACATCGGGAACTAGAACCCAGGAACTACAAATATTTTATTGATAATCTATTATTTAGTTTTTCTGTTATCTATGTTGTATTAGTGTTTCTGCACTATTTTCTTGTTCTGAGTGTTGTCAACATTTTTGGCTGTACTCACATAGTTCCTCTGTTTTGGATATGGAATTCAGGCCTCAGAATTTCCCTAAACAAGACTGAAATACAAGAACCGGGCAATTTTCTATGTTTTGGTGTGTATTTGGGTCAGAGTTTTCAGTTCGTCGTCTTTTAGAGATTATTTTGAATCAAATTTTTTTTCGTTTAAATTTTATGTGTTACTCATGCTATTTACATTTGGGTCTTTGTACACAAGCTATAATTTTTAACAACTGGTCACCAGCATTGTCATTTATAGCATGTATGGTAGGTCGTTGTAGGAATAACCTGTAATGGTAATAATATGCTTAATATTAGAATTTTTACACTTACTTAGATCTCATGAAAAGTACACATTATGCTTGTCTGACATGACCGTGAACCCCAGCATTATACAGTTTAATCGTAACTTATATACTCCAGTCACTGGGTTGTTGGTTTCAATCCCGTCAAAGAATTTACTGTATTGATCTGCTGCATAGTAACAAATAAACAACAAAAATAAACGAATTCTCCTGCAGTGCATGCATTTTGCATGGACATATAGCTAATGTATTATTCAGTCAAATGCGTTATTGAAAATACAGGCCTGTCAGTCTGAAAAAAGCTATTCCTGTTTATATGTTAAGATAATATATGCAGCTAAAAAATGCAAGTAATTTCTTTTATTCTGTAGTACTGGGTGTACAGGAAATGACAGTTAATTCTTCCTTATTTTCTGATTCGGGTTAATTTCCTGCAAGCAGGAACTGAGTTTTGTCGATAATAGTTGGGATCTGAACAGGCCATGCGTCATAGATTCTCACAGTAGCATAAAAAAGTAGCTGCAGGCCCAGGTGGCTTGCAAGAGCCAGCAGAGCAAGACGCATGACTTCCATTCACGTGGATGCCGAACGCTTTTGACCTGTGATTCTGGGTGCGATTTGATTTTAATTCTTAAGCTGAGTGGAAAATCCTGAATTCCTGCTTTGGATGGATGGGGTCCACAAACGGCCCAGGCTGTTTTAATAGTGGTGCTCGCTGCGTGCCACCTCGTCGGGCTGCACTCCTTCATTGGCAGGAGGTCCTCCCAATGAACAGATGGCTTGCAGGACAACAGGCTGACCGTTTGCCTAATGGAACACACATCATACGAACTCTCACGAAAACGAGGGTTACCGGTCCTGATCTTCGGTCAGACATTGTTACCCTAGGGTGGTGCCTTTCAATCCGCAAGGAATTATTATTACCTCAGGTAAATTCTAGGTTAAGGTGTGTGGATTCTATACCAAGCAGTTTGCCTCAAAAGAGGAACCTTTTTCAGTCATTATTACAAGTACATGAAATCTAAGATCCTGGGTATAAATCCTGTGTCAGACGTTAGTAGTCATGGTGAAATTTATGGTTTTGGAGCAAATCCTATGTCCAGGGTTATTACCTCAGTCGAAATCTCGCGTTAGGAGCAGGACACAACATGAAGTATCACAAATACTAGTTTCGAGATAACTCCATATACCACTCTATTAATATTGAAAGCTACGAATGTCAGTGGTAGAAATGATAGCTCTGATATCGACCTGCAATGCATTAAAGGGAATGCTCGAGAATTCAGTGCGTCCTCGGCTTTAAGTTTTTGTTTTTTTTTTACCCCCCGCCCCTTTAAGGTGGAGAGAGAGATTGCTATTCTGAAACTGATTGAACATCCGCATGTGCTGAAGCTGCATGATGTGTATGAGAATAACAAATATCTGTAAGTATGTTCAGCTGCTTCACTGTGTGAATAGTGAATAGCTAATTAGCGTCGATCGGCACGGCAGCGATTCGTGATTATGTCAGTCCATGTGAAATCCTGGATTTCAAATATTTTCAGTGCGCTTGCTACATTTTCTTTTTGCACCATTGCTGCCCATGAATTTTCTTTATGTGTTTTAATGAATAATTAATAATTAATGAATAATTAATTAAATGACTATTTTATGTTCCATGTTATGTTAACATGTTAAATTAAATAATTATGAATAATCATTGTCGATTAAATATTGCTTAATTGGGTTTAGCTCATTGTTTAGGTTTACAAAATGATGAAGACAGTATGCTTGTGGATTAGTAGTAATTTTACTAGTAGAAATTTAGCTGTTTATTATTGTCTATGAAGTGCAGGCCTTGCAATGAAGATCCTACCAGATTTGAACTGTTACCCCAGAATCAGGACGTCGCTGTGTGTTTCACATCGATTTCATATTACTACTGAGCGGAATGGCAGTTTGAATTCGGTTTGGGCGACCGCTGTAATTGCTGTAACTTTCGACCGTTTTCAAATGGCGCGTCCGCCTCTGGCTCGTTCCTAGGTACTTGGTTCTGGAGCATGTGTCCGGTGGCGAGCTCTTTGACTATCTGGTGAAGAAGGGGAGACTGACCCCTAAGGAGGCCCGGAAGTTCTTCAGACAGATCATCTCAGCCCTGGATTTCTGTCACAGTCATTCCATCTGGTAAGAGAGATCTGGTAGCACCTGGGAACAGCACTGGTAAAGGATCAGTAAAGATGCCTACTGGTTTTGTTTAATGACCAATGTCCATCTTTGGTATTTAGTTACAGACTGTTTTCCTGATTTCATATAATGTATTAATGACATTGGGGTTTTTCTTGTTTACATTTACCAGGAAAAGTTTGTATTTAATACGTCGTACAAATAAGTCTTACACAGCTGGCATGGAGATGACATCAAAACCTTGCTGTGTTTGTCTACTTTGCTGCACGTCAGCGTCAGCATGCGAGAAAACACAAACAGACAATATGCAAAAATCACATAATAATTTGATATCATTGAGTGGGACAGCTAGATCTTCATTAGGCACACAATCACTGTTAATCTGAATGTGCGAATACTTTGTGTGTTTAGTGCTTATAGGGGAAGCAGTTTTGCTGATTCGTCCTACTTCTGAGTTTCGTTTATTGTCACCAATATTAGAATCCTTACCTTGAGACTCGTAGCCTTGATAATATGGAAAATGTATTAAATGTCAAAGTTTGTTGACATTTAAAAAATCTTCTATATTGTTTCCAAATCACCTGTCATGACACAGGCCCGTGTGCCGTTTATGCATCCTGATAGGTCTGTTAAATGTAGAATCATCGAGTTAATACACGCACCCTTGCTGCATGCTAGGAACTGTACAGTGGTCATGTTTCGGCCTGGTTTTTGGTAAGCTTACTACCTTTTTGGAACCCCATAATTTAGAGAAAACATAAAAAATATTAATGTATGCTAAAAATTCTAATGTATGCATTTTTTTTTCTAAAATCTAATTTAACTTAGCATCAAAGGTCGTTTACAGTTCCAGGGTCCCAGTTTTAGATATGATCAAATCCCAGAGGCAGTGAACGCCCAACGGCCCTAAATAGAAAGATCTCTCCACTCCAGGGGGCTCTTGCGTGTCGTCCCCCATGAGTTTCTCTGCGACATGCTTTGATCCCCCCCCCTTCCTGACACGCTCCCGGCTTGGCCCTCCCCAGCCACAGAGACCTGAAGCCCGAGAACCTGCTGCTGGATGAGAAGAACAACATCCGGATAGCGGACTTCGGCATGGCCTCCCTGCAGGTGGGAGACAGCCTGCTGGAGACAAGCTGTGGGTGAGTGTGGCGTGTGTAAGCAGCCTGGCCGGTTCATCCTCTCTCTGTGTGGGAGGGGCAGGAGCAGGGAATATTCTAGCAGAACGAGACACGGATTCTATTGAAAACATCACCGGCATAGTCTGACTTTCATTACCTAATTAATTGTCTCCATGATTATTTGTTTGTTTTAAAAAATCAGTAATGCAGTAGAATCAGTGTTTATATTTGAATTCAATGTGCATCAGGATAAAGGGTGAAATTTGTCTTAAGTGCAAGTATTTAGGGGAAATGTATGTTTTTTGAGTTTATTTGTCCTTATTGAGATGGATTTTAAAAGGATGGGTCCCTAATTTGTTTGTGCTCGTGTTTTTTTGTACCTTATATGATTACAGCTCCCCACATTATGCGTGTCCTGAAGTCATCAGAGTAAGTCTCTTGGCTGTTGTTATATTTTAATGAAGTTACATTTGTGGTTTTTTTTTTTTTTTACATTTATGCTACTGGAATAGTTGCAGTTAATTTAGGAATGTTAGAAAAGGTGTTTGAACGTACCGTAACAGTCACAGTTTCGCTACAATACAGTAGTAATTTGTAAAAGTGTGGCTTCAGGGCAGAGATGGTGTTCCTTGCGGGGAGGGGTTAGTTATACATCGGAAAGAGAAACACGACGATAAGTCATCCGAGGCCGATGTAGCGCGAAAATAACATTATCCAAAGCCATTAGCAAAGATTTATTTTATAATTAAAGGCAATTAAAAAATATTTTTCCTTATGAAGACCGCGCCCTCGGACTGAGACTACCGCGGTGATCAAAATGCTGTTTTGCGATTTAAATAATTCGTCAATATTTTTTTTTAGTTAGTTAATACGTGCGGACGCAGTCGACGTGGAGAGTCACTCCGGCAGCGACTGTTCATCACGTCACCTGGCGCCGTGCGGCAAGGTGTGATATTTTTGGCTGCGTGCGGCACAGAGCTTAACGTGGTTTCCTCCCCCCTCAGGGCGAGAAGTACGATGGCAGGAGGGCCGACGTCTGGAGCTGTGGCGTCATCCTCTTCGCGCTCCTCGTGGTGAGTAACGGTCCGCGTCTTCCCGCCTCCTGCCTCAGCTCTTCATCTACCTTCTTCTGTTTTATTTTCTTAATATTTTGTTTGTCTGCTTCTCTTCGTCGTCTCTCTCTATTCGTAAATGATGTGTGTTTTAAGTATACACGGTAGCCCGAAGGCAGGATATCAGGAATAATATGTTTGTTTGAGGAAAGATAAATAAAAAGTTGATAGTCGTGTGGGGGAGGATTAGTAGAGATCTCATTTGTTTGGTTTTTCTCTCTTTATCTCTCTATTAGGGGAGAGTGTGCTAGCCCCCGCAAGCCCAGCTGTCTCTCTGTGTCTGTTCTCTGTTCTTTGGTATTCTCTTACTCTATGTATGCCAACGATCTGCCAGTCTTGCCTTCTTGTTAATCCCTGACCACC
>JAACJT020000075.1:23357591-23379887 GCA_009936485.2 Gymnarchus niloticus
ATCATTTAAACTCACCCGCCTTCTCCCCCCCATGGCTCTTTCCCCTCTTACTCACCGCTCCCCCATCCGCTGCTTCTCATCGCTCCCTGGCATCCTCACCCCTCCGCAGGGCGCCCTGCCCTTCGACCATGACAACCTGCGTCAGCTGCTGGAGAAGGTGAAGAGCGGGGTGTTCCACATGCCCCACTTCATCCCTCCCGACTGCCAGTCTCTGCTCAGGGGGATGATCGAGGTCAACCCGGAGAAGAGGCTGACGGTGCGCAGACGAGCCGCCACCGGGGACCTGTAGGGGGCGCCAAAGGGGACACAGATACCAGCATGCTGGCAGAAAGTCCAAACAGGGCACTAGCATGCACTGTGACATTCTTACTGCCAGCTCCAATGATTACACTTCATTTATTTTTAAACTGGGACTTTGTCTCCCCCCAGTCACTTGTTATTAAGTTAATGACTCAACCACATTGGAAGTACATTCACTCTCACCCTTTCCTGTGCACTCACTGACATACATTTTAAACAGTGCCCCAATGCAGACGAATTAAAGCCAGCAAATCGATGTATAATTAAAATTAGTTAAGATTGCTGTAGCGGTAAGACGTGCCGTGTCCTTCCACACGTACTCACGTCATTAACTTCCCACGCGTGAGTACAGTCTATATAAATCTCTCCATCTGTCCTCTTTTCTTACAGCTAGAAGCAATACAAAAGCACGCCTGGTATCTGTAAGTAAAGATGATATCCCTTACGTTTAATAATGTGGACTTGGGATAAAATGATCACAGACAGACCAGTGTCAGTTAGAATCAGCTGTGGGACACCCACCTGCTACTCCCCCAGGGGGGGTCGGAACGAGCCCTGCCCAGAGCAGCCGCCCCCCAGGCGAGTGTGTGTACGACGCATCCTGTCCCTCACCGAGCTGGACCCCGATGTCCTGGACAGCATGCACTCACTGGGGTGCTTCAGAGACAGAGGGAAGCTTGCACGGGACCTGCAGTGCGAGGAGTGAGTCAGCCCCCTTGTTCGTCTCTGCCCCCCCCCCCCTCCCCTCCCCCACCTTCTCACTCTTTGTCATTTCCATGAGTGGCTGTCATTGTGTTTAATTAAAACAAAAAACTGCTGCTTCATATTACAAGAGTGCCTTACGTGTACACTGCCAGTCAAAAGCCTTTGAATACTCCATATTTTAGCGCTTGTGGTAAAACATTGCAAATGCGCTGTTGCCCAGTGATCTGAATATGAAGGAAAGTCAAAAGTGATGACATCGCCCATGGTCTGTAGATTCGCCCGACCTCAAACTGGTCGAGTTGATTTGAGGTAGAAAGGTCAAGGATGCAGATCCAGGTAGTGAAGATCACTTGTGGCGTGACTTTCAGAAAAATACCTTCATTCCTTAATTAACAGACTGTTGTATTTCTTCTGCTGTAATCACTGTAGAAGATGGTTACTTTGATCAGGCTAACATTTAGCCTGTTTCTGTTAGGTAGTTTGTTGTGTGGCTTGTCGTGTTGTCTTGTTTACTTGTCTTCCCATGCCTTTTTTCTTGTGTTTGTGGCACCACTGTAATAAACTGTAATAAAACAAAAGGTTTTATAGGCAGCATGTTACTCTGTTCATCTCATCACAGACAGTTCCTAAAGCAGCTCTTTCCCTATGAGACAGAAAGATAAAAAAGTGGATAACAGCATAGAAACCTTACGAGTTCCGCTACAAACATGAGCGAAATCGATAAATAGTTAGTATCAAGACACATTTATCTAGATGGTTAAAAAAATACTGTTAATTTAAGTCTTTTTTTAATCAGAACCTAAACGCAATGGTTATGGAGAGCCTGAAATTAACGCCTTTATTACCTGTCATTGTGCTCCATTTACAACTTTCACATGATTTTCGCCTATTTTATTCCAAAAACGTAATTGTTCTTTCACTCTTTTAAGAACGATCCCCCTCACTTTTCCAGAGAAAATCAGGAGAAGATGATCTATTATCTCCTCCTTGACCGAAAAGAGCGGTACCCCAGTTGTGAGGACGAGGACCTCCCACCCAGAAACGATATCGGTGAGTACCTTTCTGCTCGTGGGGAGCTGGCCTCTTTACCAAATTAGACAAAGTTTCGAAGCCACCCTTTCCTTCAAGTCTAGCCTGACGTTTGGCTGGAAGGTGAAGTAATCTTTCAGTTTCCTCAGAAGTGTACAAAATGCCAACTTTATATTTATTGGATAGAACACTTGCTTGTCAAGGGAAGCTAAGTACACCTGGCTAATTTGCTGCAGCCTGCTGCTAATTAACTTCATCTTGCTAGTAAAGATTAAAAACCATCTTGCAAGGGTGCAAAAATATATACATTAAATATTGTATATTTCCTATAATACCTTTGTATTGTATCTGCGGCTTATGTGTTCAAGAAGTTGAGCAAAGGATTTTAACATGAATGGAAAGGCTGTTGTTTGGTAGATCAGGCAGGCATGCGGACGCGGAGTTCCTGATTGGGCATCAGTTGTGTGTTGGCAACAAGAAAAACGCCATCTCCTGGCAACTCCTGTGTACCTTTACCTCAGATCCACCCCGGAAGCGAGTGGACTCCCCGATGCTGACCAGGCACGGCCGCTCTCGGCCTGAGAGGAAGAGCCTGGAGGTACTGAGCGTGACGGAGCAGGGCTCCCCGACGCCGCCGCGCCGAGCGTTGGACACGGCGGCGCACAGCCAGAGGTTAGCACCCCCTCATGGAGGTGGAATGAAAGGGCGGAGTGTACCTGTGTCTGCTTCCCGAAACTCAAGCACCTCAGGACCGCCATTAAAAAAACAAATTGCCGATTTATTGATGGCGGAAGTGGTTAACGTGGGCCATTATTCTCAGTTAAATTTAAATTTTATTTTTGTGGCATGCTTGTCCCAGAGAGACAAAAATAAGATGGAGTTTCTGTGCCGACTTGGAGCCCAGCAACGCTTCTGCTGTCTTTATCTTATCGTAAAGCTGTGTAATTCTCTAAGTTAAACGGATAAAATGTCAGAGTTAAGTGATTTTTTTTGCAGAGAGGGACTAATGTAAACCTACAGAGATGGTATTAATGCTGTCTGACCACTTTGACACAGACTGGGGAGTATTACACAAGACTGTAAAATAGACAGTAACATCCTTACTATTATGAGAGTACAGGAAATGTCATTACACAGAATGTGGCTCACACAGTTTTTCCTCCATAACTTCCCTACCCCCCACCAAATTCAGGTCTCGATCGGTCAGCGGAGCCTCAACAGGACTGTCATCCAGTCCACTTAGCAGCCCCAGGGTAAGTTACACACCGTTAGTCTTTTTGTCCTTTGAAACCCACACCGTGATAGCATCGTAGAATTAGCAAAACACTGTTGTTTTTCCCTAAGTACAGACTATTAATATCAGATGCACACCTGTTCATTTAATTAGTAGTGTTTTATTAATAGCTTTACTTGGCTACTTTATGACTGTTTGCAAATGTCTGTTTTGCCCATGCTGTCCCTTTTCGAGTCATTTTACATCACATGTTGTAAATCTTTCTTTTCGGTTTCACATTCTTCCATTTTTGGCATTCTGGTACCTTCTGTAAGATATTTTTAGGATGCTAGACAATTCTAACCAAGTTTTGTATAAGCACATCCGCACGTTCCCGACTAGGTCGGAGGTATGCGCGATTCGTGGATGCATTAATGATGAAATAGCCACCATATCTTTATATAATTTTGGCAAAGTAAAACCTCTGTTACATTCAGGTATCAAAAACAAATAAAATGTTTTGATGATTATCTTAGGCCAACACTGCAGTCTAATGATCTTTCAGCATAGAAAACTTTCAAAGATTGCATCAGTGGTTTGAAAGGAATACACAAACAGTTAATCTGCATGGAAACATTGCTGAGAATGACTGTAATATGTTATGCATGCTTGCATTTTATAATTGAGAGAATGGCATTTGTTTTAGCCTCGGGGATTCTCTTCAGTGTTTTTCCATGAGAGTATTGGTCAACAGTCATAATTCATAGTCCATGACATATCTCATTTCCATTCCTTTTTCCATTTTTCCATTTCTCCTCCTGTCCTCTTTCTCTGTCCCGGTTTCCCTTCCTTCTCCGCCATGTCAGAGCCCAGTGTTCACTTTCAACCAAACAGAAGCCCCTGCTGCCACTACCACCCTGTCTAAGGACGCCAAACCAGGGAGCTGCACGACACCTCGCTCATCTCAAAGAACACCCGATCAAAAAACCCAAACCCTGCCATCCAAAGCCTCCTCGGATCGCCCTCACCTCCAGTCCATGAAATCTCTCCAGCTCCACAATCCCCCCTCCCCCTCTCCATCTCCTTCTCCTCTTCTTTCTCCTCGCTTTTTCTTTTTCCCTGCTCCCTCCGTCCTTAAATCTGTGACCAAAAACATCTATCCTAATTCTCCCCATCCTAACGCTCTGCCACAGGTCACCCCCCAGGGCTCTCCGCTCCCTACCCCGCTTGGTACCCCCGTCCACCATCCCCAGCACCCATCCCCAACCCCTCCCTCTTCCTCTTCTTCCTCTTCTTCCTCGCGGGCGGAGGGTGGAGGTGTGGGCGTTGGGTCCCTCTCCCTGACACCACCCTCCAGTCCTGGAGGGGGCGGGGGAATGGCGGCGAGCAGTTCTGCCCACTGGAGAACTCGCCTCAACTCCTTCAAGAACAACCTCCTCGGATCGCCTCGCTTCCATCGGCGCAAACTGCAAGGTGAGGAGGTGGAGTGGCGTGTGATGGAGGCCCAGTACTAACCTGATTCACTGGACTGGGCCAAGTTAGTACCAGTACCAACATTGCCTCATTACCTCACATTATTAATGATTATTATTAATGTGAGGTAGTAGGGCAGCTCAGAAAAAACAGATTGTGACAGAGAGATAAATCGGAATAATGCAATAGGTTTTAAAATGGTTTAGAATAAAACACCATACTATCTATTTTACTTTTTAACGTTTTCATTTCCAACATATTATTTGTAGAGCGGTCAGTGAAATCTGTTAAGCATAGTCCAATGGTTGTAATAGCTGTAGTATTTTCAAAAAACAATGACAAAAAGTCTATGCAGTCCAGGGTAACATTTTAAAAATGAATACAATTTTGCTCAATAAGAGTTCATTTGGTAAGTACATCTTTAAAACGATAAAGGTTACACAATAGACAGTCATGGAAATCCTTGTAAGTGTAGTGCTTGACTGTAGTTAAAATTCTGGATTAGTTTCTGTAGTGCCATATTAACTCAAAACATCACATCCAAAAGGCATTAGATAAACAGAGCACTAGACATTCTATCCTTACATCGGCAATACAATTAATGCACCAGTCAGATTCTGTCATTTAGAATTTACTGAAAGCCACTTTACCATGGAGGCTCAGTGGTTAGCACTTGTGTGTCACCGGCTCTGGGTTCAGATTCTCCCACTGCTTGTATGTACAGCATGTGGAGGTTGCGTGTTCTCCCTGTGCCAAGCAGGCTCCCTCCTGCAGTTCACGGCATGTATTTAGGCTAACTGATGTCTTTCCGTTGCCCAAAGTGTGTGTGTGTGTGTGTGTGTGTGTGTGTGTGTGTGTGTGTGTGTGCGTGCGCGTGCACACGTGTGCCCTGTGACTGACTGGCATCCTGTCCTTGGCATGCTCTGGGCTAGACTCCAGCAGGATAACTGGCTGGAAGATGGGTGAAAATGTTCTTACTCAGGGGCTTCCTTGTGGTTTTGTTTCTGAGACACAGCTGAAAACGTCACAGTTTGCCAGGGATCGGCCCATGGGGGACAGTAATGAGTTCTTTATGTTAAGTAAGGAAATGGCAAGGGCTGTCCTGGTCAACAGTTTTTTTTTTTGTTTTTTTTTGTTTGTTTTTTAACTCCACTGTTAATCAAATCGACTACTCAGTTGCGGTGTTGAGAAATGTTACATTAGGCTATATTAACAAAAACACGTATTCTCTACTTTACAGCTGTCAGAACCTCTTGCATGTTTATTTTATCTAATTTAATATTTTTTTTTTATAAATTGCTCATGAGGTGCTTTCAACCCTAAACCATCACCACTTCCGCATTGCTGTTACCGATATCAGTTTCACATGCATCGAGAGCAGAACAGGGTAGATTACAAGGTAGACGTATTTGTAATTCATATTTCAGTATTTATAGGGGTCAGGAAATGACTTATAATGAATTGAAATATTTTTTGTGTAACTTCAAATCTTTTAAATTAAACATCCATTTGAAAAGAATTCCTGTTGATTGTGAGTTGCAACAAAAACTCACACAGCATAGAACAACAAGATGTTTTCCAAAACAAATAATAAAAGAAGACACTATAAATAAGTAAGTATTCTGTGATTACATGCAGTTTATCTCTTATTTTTAGTTCCCACATCAGAAGACATGTCCAGCCTCACCCCAGAATCCAGCCCAGAGTGAGTGGCTTCAGATTTACAGCATTTCCATGGTAATTTTCATTGCCGCTTGTTCAGTGACCACCTAACGTCTCAGTTTCATGGCACCTTGACAGGCTAGCGAAGAAGTCTTGGTTTGGAAACTTCATCAGCCTGGAGAAGGAAGAGCAGATCTTCATTGTCATTAGAGACAAACCCCTCAGTTCCATCAAAGCAGACATTGTCCACGCCTTCCTGTCGGTAAGCTTCTTATTTGAGTCCTGTCCTTCGTCTTTCCATTGTCAGTATTATAAGATGATTAAGTAACTGTTCGACAGTTCATCTGTTAGTAGTTATTTTATCATTCGAGATGTCAGGCAGGTGGTATGGTGGCTTAGCAGGGGGAACCTTTACCTCACACCTCCTGGATCAGGGGTTCAAATCCAACCTCCACTGTGTGTGGAGTTTGTGTGTTCTCCCTGTGTTTTCAAGTTTCCTGTGACGGTCCAAAGACACACAGTTAGGCTAACTGGTATCTCTAAATTACCCATATAGTGTGTTCTTATGTGTTCCCTACAATGGACTGGCATCCTGTCCAAGCTGTACCCCGGCCTTGTGCCTTATGCTGCCTGGGATAGGCTCCAGGTCTCCTTGCAACCTCCTACCAGGATATATGCAGTTAGAAGATGGATGGAGTCAGGCTCTTTATGGTCTAAGCTGAATCACGTTTCAATGACTTGTCAGTTTTATATTGTAATGTATTGAATATGCAGAGCTTCACTCCACTCTTTATCGGCCGGATCTTTCTCTGATGTGCTTCAGCAGCTCTGCCCCAAAGCAGTATACCCATCACCACCTTTCTCTGTCTCCCTCTCTTTCAGATTCCTTCCCTCAGCCACAGCGTCATCTCCCAGACGAGTTTCAGGGCAGAGTACAAGTCCTCTGGCGGTCCTTCTGTCTTCCAGAAGCCTGTGAAGTTCCAAGTGGACATTGCTTTCTCAGAGGGGGAGAGGGAGCGAGAGAGAGCAGAAAGGGACGGCAGGAGGGAGACTGGCATCTACAGTGTGACGTTCACCCTCATTTCGGGTATGCTAACAGTGACTGCATTGCCCTCTGGTTTGTGATTTTTTTTTTTTTACTTACACATACATGCATGGTGCACATGGCTCTTCGTGTGTCCCTGCAGGTCCCAGTCGCAGGTTCAAGCGGGTAGTGGAGTCTATTCAAGCCCAGCTGCTCAGCACTCATGACCAGCCGTCCGTGCAGGCTCTGGCCGGTGAGTCATTGCTCTTGAAACACGCCCCTCGACAAGCTCATCTGCTCAGCAGCCGCCTCACGCTCTCTTTTTCCCTGGCAGATGAGAAGAATGGGCAGATGTCCTCGCGGCCCCCAGGCACCCCGACCCGCCAGAACTCCCGCCGCTCAGAGGGAGGGGGAGACAGGAGCGAGTGGGGTGATCGAGGAGATGGAGGGGGCATAGGAGGAAGTGGGGCGGCCTTACAGCGAAGGGGGTCTGGGAAAGACAAGACCAGGCTCCTGTCCTCCAACGGAACTCAGTCTCAGCCCTGAGAAGAAACTGCAATAACAAGTTTAACCAGTAGAGGGTCTGGCATTCACCCCTAGAGAAAAAGTTTCAACAAAAATTACTCGTCAGAATAGAAGCTCTTAGTCATTCTCAGAGAAAGTCAAAACTACCCAAAGAAAGAAATCTTTTAATATAATGCAATATGACTGTATTCTCGTCATAGTAAACAAAAGTTTGCGAAAATTGTAAAGGAAGCCAAAAATGGAAATAAGATGAAAAACAATACAAAATGCTCACTCTTCTACATTCCCACATGATGAATTACTACTTCTGGAAAGCCTAAAGTTGGTGAGGTCTTGGCATGGCAGTGACAATGTTGAAACAAATTCGAAAATGATCATTTTCACAAAGCAACTTGGATATAAACAAGGGAACCTCATTCCGAAGAGTTTGATGAATGTTGCAACGTGTCGTAAACAAAAAGCTTGGGGACTCCTCCACTACGGTGGTCCTACATGTATTTAAAGGTATAGATGACTCATTCCCCTCTTTCATGGAGCTCACTGCGCATTCTCTAGGAGAACATTGAAATCAAAGGCCAAAATTCAAGATAACTGGAAAACCACAGTAGAAAACATGAAATACAACTAAATTAACTGAACTAAAAGTGAAGCTGGATCAGTAGTTTGTAATTCCACGCGATCATTTCCTCGCATCAGAAGTCATTTTAACTTCTGGTGTATGTTTTTCTTGGAGATTTTGCAAATGTAGCAAATATGCACCTCATTTAAACATATAAGTATACGCATTTAAGCAGTTACTGTCTTGCAGAAATTGTCTAATCAAATGATTTTATTTTAGTCTGAGTGTTGTTTTCAACGGTTTAAATAGTAATAAACAAAATGAGGCACAATTGTAGAGCAGTAGGAATGAAAGGCAAAAACCTTTAATTACTCTAAAACATCTGTTTTGGCCAAAACAAAATTAGTTTCTTTCCCCAACTACGGCATCAAGCTGAAGTAAATGCACCTGATTTGTGGTGGAATTAGGATAATTTACTAGTGATTGGACAAATGAGACTTCAAAAGCCATGGTGGGTGTGAGTATCTTGAACTACCAATCAGTGTGGTATACTCCCACCCAGCACAGGTTATGAAACCTTACTTGGCCCAACACTACAATTTACACTTTATGAATTCAGGGAAATGGGAACTATTTACAGCCAAGAGCATTCCAAATAAGTCTTGCAAATTCATTGTTGTTAGCCTATTATGCAATTAATTGAGTTGTTAAAGAGCCTAATGTGAGCAGAGTTTCCCGAAGTGTTAAAATTCAGCGCCGCCGACAGAAAGATTATTTGATTGGTTGGTGAGGGTCACCAGAAAAGAAAAAAAAAAGCCTGACCTGCTTTTCCAGAAGAGGGAGTAACCAAGCTGAGCCTGTTTTTAATCAGCTCCAAGGCACTCTGTGGCAAGAGGCTGGGGGAGGGCAACTGAAAAATGAAGAAACCCTCAACCTGTGGAGCTTGTATGTTCGATACTGGAAAATAAATCCAGAGACACTGACTCTGTAACAGGGGAGAGAAAAAAAAAAACTAAAAATGCTTGGAAAAAAATGACAGAACTCTGAAAAACATGCAAAAATGAAATTCGGTCTCTTTCGAGAAGCCTGTTTTGCAACTTCAATATTAAGTTTTTGCTGAATGAAAGACCGAAAAAACAAACCTGGTGAATGTCCACAATTTTACTGTGTTTATTTATGCTTATTTAAACTTATTTATTTATTTTAAAGAAGAGGACGAAGATATTTGGCGAAAAAAGAAGAAACAGGTTAGACTGATGAATGAAACTGAAGACACAGCTGAATGAATCCATAAATATGCTCCATATAAATGATTGTCAAAATGGCAGTTACGGTAGATCTAAGGATAAAAACAGTGCCCATTATTAGATATTTAAAACAAGTTTTTTTTTTTAAGAATAAGTTGATTATTTTGTATGATTTTCTTAAGTTGAAAAATTTCAAGAAATGGTAAAAAAAAAAAAAAAAGATCTACATGTTCGCTGTACGTTTTAGAAAAAACATTGCAAATTAAAACAAAAAACTTGACAAAAACAGAAAACTACGAAGAACAAACAGAAGAACTACGCTAGACGTGTTTCTTTCCAGCCTTAGGTGTGATGCTGTCTCAAAGACTCCAGAACTTTGGACCTCAATAACTGAATGATTCTCCGTGAATGTGTCCCACGTACGCTGCAGTATTCACACATGGACATAATAGACAGCAAGTCAACAACGAGCTTTCTTTTCCCCTCAGACACTGGACTGAAAATAGGACTGCGCCTTCAAGACGTAATACTGGCAGGAAGACAAATTAAGTAATTACCCACCTTTAACCCCGAACCATGCCAAATGTGTTTATGGCCACGCCTTTCCACCGTCTCACCTGCAAGGACTTAAAAGACAATTTTCTCATGCAGAGAAGAGTCAAAATCAAAGACAGGCATCATTCTAGTTGCTCTTCTGTCTCTTTACACTGTTTTACTGATTAGCACAGGGCTTCCATGCGGAATTAATTATTCTGTATCCAGTGGTAACAAGCTATACAACAGCAGGTGTTATTCTCTGTTTGAACTTCACTGGTGATTATGTGTCCATTCTGCCACCCTGGTCACCGGAAAACTCAGTTTACTTAATCACCATGCTATGCGGCAGGCGATACCACAGAATATTTTTATAGTCAATCACAGGCAATGGTTTATCGCATGCATCTAGGTTTATTAACAAAACGACACATAGACACAACTACCTTTGGAACAGTTGCCCCGTCTGTGTGTTCTGTACTTGTCTTGGGAATAATTGGTTGTTTAAAAAGAGTAAGAAGTATTTTCTAAAACACGTCAAGAGATCTGTACATGCTTCATACCTGATGTTCCCCCGTGAACTCATTTATTCCTTTTCTTTCTGCAAACGAAACAAAATTTTGAGGCCTGCATGTGTATGTAAGCTCTTGTGTGACTCATGTATCACTGTACTTACTGGCCACGGCTGGTTTTCAGCAGTTTTCTCTGTGTGTATGTAGGTATACATGTTCTTTTGAGATCCAAGACATGGTGTGGGAACGATGATAGATGGGGACCACGTTAAAGGACAGTTAGAGAAACTAGAATGATACACTTCAGTGCGTCTTGTTTTATGCAGTGTGCTATTAAAATCGGCATCCCGTCCAGGGTGTACCCCTGCCTCGTGTCCTATGCTGCCTGGATGGGACAGGGTCCGGGCTTGCCCTTGACCCTGACCAGGATATGAGGTTGGAAGATGGATGGTTGGATAGATTGATGGAAAGGTTCTTAAATGTCTAAATGTACCACCAGGTATATTTAAATTGAAATATGGCTGTTCAGACTATGCCTTCTACTTCTTCATTCTACTGCTTCCCCACCAACTGGTCTCTCTCCTGCTTGAACCCCTGTCCCACCGTGCTATATATGAATATACATCCAGAGCCCTAACCCTGCCTTTGTAGGCATGCACAGCCCAATCCACCTTTCGTTGTATACAGTAAATGTAAACTCATCTGTCTCCTGCTTCACTTTATGATTATTGGTATCATCATAATTGATTATTCCAGTTAAAATTGTAAACCATATTCTCTTTCCCATGCACAGTACATCATGTTTTTCCTATTAAAATCTGAAAAACAGGAAAGGAAAACAATATTAAAAAAGAAATGTCTGTATTATACTATAAAGATGAAAGTGCACTATTATTAATATTATTGCCTGTGATTAAAATGAATAATGACATTGATTATAGTCATAAATGAAACATAAATATCACCTTATTATGGTTATTATAATAAACTTTTAAAAAGTGTGCTCTCAGTGTTGTGTTCCTTCGAACGTCTGGCAGCTTAATTGTGTAACAAATACACGGGACGAATCTAAGTGTGGAAGTCGGTGAAGTTTATTCATGGGGCAAACTCAATATTCAATGATTCAGAAACAGGCAGAAGGTCAGTGCACGGTAGACTCAGGAAACAGGGCAGACTAATTCTAAATTTGATCCCCTGCACACTCAGAACTGCTGTTACCCCACCTGGACCCCCATGCTATCTTGGCTGTCCTGATTTCTAGGCAATACATTAAACCTGCTGAGGAAAGAGGCAACAACTTCAGCCACAAAAAAAGAGTCAAAAAGGTGGGTTACAATTACCTTACTATCCAGACTCCACAATGGATCCATGTCTGGGAGGCAGCAGACAGCTTCTCACAGGCATCAAGCATCATCTTATAGTCTTTCTCAGTTGAGCAGGTCATATAGAAGGAGCATGATAGCCCATTACGTTGCATACACCTTGCTTCTTCCATCGTGAGGCACAGAAGGCTGAAGAGAATCTCCTGGAAGAAGGAAACTCAGTTCAGGAACCCCTCCGGATTCTCCTGGTTTCACCACTTGATAGTACGTATAAATCACTGGGCTGTCAGCCATCATCGAGCTGTTGCAAAAACTCAGCAGGTTGCTGAAGGCTGAAGTTGGGTGCCTGACTGAAAAGCCCAAAATAAACACCCCATGCTCACCCTTCGGGAATAACAGTCAAGCCATCCAAACCTGCACCTTAGACTTACCAGGGTGACCCAAAGACGTAAAATCCTGCCAGGAGGCAACGGATCTCCTGTGACAGTGGCAGTCAAGACACCTACTGGCCAAGCTTTAGGTTCTCTGTTACCTTGTCTAAAAAGCCAAGCATCAAAATCCTCCCCAAAAATACTAGATTATGGCCAAAAGGCTGAGAAGTCATGATAATAATATACATCATCTAATAAAAAAATTGTGGAAAATCTATACACCTACACTGTTTTCTGTGCTCTCTCTTGCTTACCCTAATCGTAGTTAGTAGATGGATGGATGGATGGATGGATGGATGGATGGATAGTCACATAAATATTTAACTATTTATCAGTCTTTAATTCATTATTCCACTCTCTCTAATCTATATTCCCTTCATGTGTACCCTCCTCTTGATATCTGACTTCTGTTAATATTAATGCTACCTCCTGTCATCATGTAGCCAGTGTATTCTGGACAGTGACATATGTCACTAACATTCTGCACCTTTGCATCTTATAGCCGTTGGACTCATATTGGCTATTTTAATTGTTACGCATTTACTTATTTCATCCCTCCAATTTTGATTTCTACCATTTATCTTACTATTTCTAATAAACTATGTATACACTATACATTGAAATTCATATTTTATATGGTATCTGGACATTTGTTCATATCATTTTGCAAGACTAAGGAAATTTCTCCTCGGGGATCAATCAGTCAATCAATAAATCAATCATAGACCAACATCCTTGAAATATGTCTATGACCGGCATGCAGTAAATACTGCAAAACTCAGCTTCCCCATGATAAACGTAGACTGTAGTAATTTGTAGAGATGTTACGGTCCAGGTGTAACTGATTGGTATAGAAACAATGTTTTAGAAACAACTGTCCAGCTGTCCTGTTTCGGAGGTCACTGATAGGTTCAGCTGTCCTGTTTCGGAAGTCACTGATAGGTTCAGCTGCCCTGTTTCGGAGGTTACTGATTGGTCCAGCTGTCCTGTTTCGGAAGTCACTGATAGGTTCAGCTGAGCTGTTTCGGAGGTCACTGATAGGTCCAGCTGTCCTGTTTCGGAGGTCACTGATAGGTCCAGCTGCCCTGTTTCGGAGGTCACTGATAGGTTCAGCTGAGCTGTTTCGGAGGTCACTGATAGGTCCAGCTGTCCTGTTTCGGAGGTCACTGATTGGTCCACCGGTCCTGTTTCGGAGGTCACTGATAGGTCCAGCTGCCCTGCTTCGGAGGTTACTGATTGGTCCAGCTGTCCTGTTTCGGAGGTCACTGATTGGTCCAGCTGCCCTGCTTCGGAGGTTACTGATTGGTTCAGCTGGCATGTTTTGGAGGTTACTGATAGGTCCAGGCTCCAGCTGTCCCGTTTTGCTTGTGACTGATTGGCTCACATGTGATAGGGGAGGCTGAACCTTCTTTGAAGTGGGTCCTCAGCGAGGCGTCGGTAAGAAAGGAAGAGAAAAAGGGGGGAGACGCAGACGATAGTACGGCAGTTGTTTCGGTAGATACTCTATTTAATCAGTTTCTGCCGTCGGCCTGTGATAAGGCTTTGCAATGCCGTATCTGTCCTAATGCTTTCTCGCTGCATTGTCGATGTGAGATCTAGGTGTGGTTATTTGGCGGAGGATGGGGGCTGCCGTTCAGCTGCCTTGGATGAGATGGTCAGGAAATGCTCGGTGCTTAAATGCCACGCTTTAATTCGAGGCTTTTAAATCCGTGTGCGACTCATCTCCGGTTTTTGGGTGCTTCTCGTCAGCCGTAGCCTTTTTATTTTTTGGTAAAATTAGCGGTATAGACCAAAATTAGGAATCCGCCCGGCCTCGTTTTGTAGCTATAGTGAAACATGCAGAAAAAAGAAATCTTGTGGGATTACATGATCCCTGTTAAGATATTAGCAGATGAATCGTGTGATTTAGTATTTCCATATCTACATGCGAACAATTCCGACGTGCGCTTTTCCTGGAGCGGCTCGCTTATGCGAGGGCTGTCAAATTATGTAATGATGCAGTAGAAGACAAATTGTCTCATTGCTTGCTACATGCATTGGGTTTAATTAACAAGTTGTATTTTGTATAAAAATGCAGTTTTGAGTATTGTGTTACCGGGATATTCTCCCGTGTGACTCCGTGCAAAAGTATAAATTGTGATAATGGGTTGAGATTTTCGTGCACGAAATTATTTAGGCGTGAAAAGCTTTGAAAAGTGCAGTTTTTTTTTTTGCTGGGAATAATTAAGGCAGATGCTAATTTCTCTAGCAGGTTCAGTTTATCAGTACATTTGTTTCGGTTTTCACTGTTCATCCAGTGAAAAGTGACCTTACCGCACTGGAACACGTTTTATTTCAATCCTCCGTTTTCTCAACGCCGTTCATGATGTTTTAATTTCTATTTCTTTTTTTTTTTCCATGTATTTTTAGCGCGCGTCTTTGTATCTGTCTGGCACGCGCGCATCACGCGGCATTGAAATAACTAAAAGTAGCCAGTATGAGTGAGATTAAGGTATTTTACTGAATACAGGCTTAAAATTTGAATTGCATTCAAAACCGTTAGCTACCACGATGAAGGAAAACCCAAGTCAATGTCTTTGAGGGGGCTAGGTCATCGAGTGCATCTCAGTATCGTTTTTGCAAGTGTGTAACCCTCCTCAGATGGACGTGACGACATTCTCCAACAGCAACATTATGTCTCTGGCATTTTGTTGTTGGTTGGTAAAATCTGTTTCTAGGGCCACTCCAAGATTTCCCATAAGTGTACACCTGAGTTGGAATCTGCTAACTGGGATAACTTTTTTACTCAGGAACCACACCTTTTGTGGAAGTGCCCCATGCATTTCTGCATGCCTATTTATTTGACTGTATTTTTTTTTTCTTTGCAGTATTATGCCTGTAAATCTATATTTTGACTGACAAAATGAAAGAACAGCAGTCGATTCACATTATATTCTGGCTTGTTTACTCAGTAAATAGAGGATTAAGCCATGCTTCCTGTTAACTAGCTCCGCTGTGTGTTAGCAGCTCATTTACACTATATGGCAATGATGTTGTTATTTGCATTGGTTTTTAGACTTGATTTGAGAATTTTGGTAAGCAATTAAATATCTGCTGTGCCAATTTGTGGTATGAAATTTAGACCCCGCTGATTCTTTTCCAGATACAGCAGTAGTTGGGACCTTGGTATCATGAACTGTAATGTATTCTACATACACAACTCCATATGTTAAATTGGAAAATTATGGTAAAAATCTTGTGACATAGAATGAATTAGAAATCCATAGCAGCATTTCTGTTTATTTGCTGGCTATGTTGCACTCCTGGAAGTTCTTATCAATAAAACAGTATGTAATGCACACAGCTATACACCTTATTGACATCTCACCTGTACTGGCTAAGCTGTGGCATGAATGAGATTTTTAAAACTGCTGGGCTAGTTTAAAAGATCTGTCTTCTTTTTAGTCTAATCCTGCAGTAGTTTTGGAACCGTGAGCCATATGCCATAATGTATACAGTCTATGCGTACTATTCCAGTAGACCCTTTGCCGTTTTAAAAATGCTCAGATGGATTATGGCGAGTTAAGCTTCACAAGGCATGGAGGTAATACACCATTAATTGCCATTTTATCTGCTGTTATTTGCATACTCACTCGTGGGTGGTCAGTGTGTTATGGTGGTGGGGAGTTCTATAGACCCAGTTGGCTCTTATGACTAGCAGGATAATCATGTCACCCTTGTGCCCTTGATCAAGGTCTCAGCCCAAACTGTTACTGTATGCTGGGTGACCCTGTGCTTTGACCCCAAAACCTGCTATTACTTGTTTATGGGAAGCAGCAATGGGATACGTGAAAGAGACCCAGTTTTCCCATGGGGATGAATAAAGTATCTACTTTTCTTTCGGCTGTTCCCGTCAGGGGTCGCCACAACGGATCAATTGTCTCCATCTCCTCCTGTCCTCCGCATCCCGCTCTGTCACCCCAGCCACCTTGCATCTCCTCTCTAACCACATCCATAAACCTCCTCTTTGGCCTTCCTCTTTACCTCTTGCTTGGCAGCTCTGTCCTCGGCATCCTTCTCCCGATATACCCTGCATCTCTCCTCTGTCACACGTCCAAAGCAACGCAGTCTCGCCTCTCTGGCTTTGTAAAGTATGACCATTCTATATTAGCTACCACATGATTGTGTGTGTGCAAATTCCATGCTGGGAAAAAAAATGTCAAGCACTTAAATATGTGTGTTGTAAATTTACATAATATGAAGGTGCCTTCATATTCAGCAGAGAATTGAATAGCTTATCATCACCAGAACATGAATATCAAAGCAGAAGTAGCATTAGTTATCCTGCTGTTCTTCAGCGCCGAATGAAGCGACTGTTGGCATGGTGTTATCTTTCTGCTACATGCTTCCCGGCGAAGTGCTAACATCCACGCCCTCCTCTCACTCTGCACACCCACACCCAGCACTCCACACGTCTGTTTCTCTGCCTTTTTGCCTAGTGGCTTTTCTTCCTAGAAACCGCTTCATATGTCCATCTTTCCTGAATGTGTTTTGAATCTGAGTCAATATTTCCAAGTAGGCCTTCTACTCACAGGCAAACTCCATAAAAATAACCCCGGGCTTTATTTAATGCCTTTGAACCACAAATTCGTTCCTTATTTGCTTCTGCATAGTGAGCAGGAAGTAGGTTGTTCCCCATTGAACAATCCTGCGTAATGGATCCGATATTCATTTTCTATGTATAAAAATTTGTGGATAGCCTTGCACTATTGTAGTCTGCATCGATTGGCTTGAAGTTCAGGCAGTCTATGAAATTACACCAGATGTATGATGTTAAACCTACAAATGGTGAAAACTCGAACTTTTCAGGTGGCACAGCGGCCCCAGACCTTCGGGGTTTTGGGTTTAATTTCCCAGCCCTGGCTGTGTGTTAGGTTTTCACCTTCTCACCATCTTCACATGGGTATCCTCCCCTGATCTGAAGACATGGCAATTGTTGTACCTGGTATTTGTGCAGGGTTTCTCAGAGTACTGTGATTACGACTGTGGATGGCAGAGCTCTTTAGCCATGTCAGGCACTGGCTGTCAAACTCTGGGTTCCCACTAAATAATGTGCTAGAAGCAGGCAGAGCAGGCCCATAACAGATGGCTGTGAGCTCACATGACAAATGTGGGACATGGAACATTTGAACATGGCTAATTTGGAAGATTCTTTTATTTTTGTTTGATACTTGGAATTAATCCTCTTAATTTTTTTCAGTTACATATTTCTTTAAGGATTAGGATTTTTGGGTTGCATGGTAGCTCAGTGTGTTGTACTGCTGTGCACCTCCAGGGTTGTGGGTTCAAATCCCATCCATGCTCCGTGTGCACGTAATCTCTCTGGTTTCTTCCCGCAGTCCAAAGACATGTGGTTTTAGTCTGAATGGCATTTCTGAATTTCCTGTGGTGTGATTTGGTGTGACTGTGCCCTGTGATGGGTCGGCACCCTGTCTAAGATGTACTCCTGCTAGGCTGCAAGCCCCTCTCGTGACCCCGCATAGGATAAACAGTTCAGAAAATAGAGGAGTTGGAATTTTTAACCTTTTTAACGCATGCATGCATTCACCCACTAGAGGGCAGTGTTTTGATTAGGCTGTCTCTGAAACCTTTGCATCTCTGCTCAGAGATGGCTGAAGCACACCAGGCCGTGGCATTCCAGTTCACCATCACACCTGAGGGCATTGACCTGCAGCTGTCCCACCAGGCGCTCACCCAGATCTACCTGTCTGGCCTACGTTCCTGGAAGAAGAGGCTGATCCGTGTGAAGGTGAGCACCGTCCTCCGGCAGCCTCTCCTCACAGCAGCCCGGCTCGTTTCCTTTTGGTGTTTTTGTTAGATTCTGCCGACATACTGTAACGCTCGCAAAGAATTCTCTGAGCCAGGAAGTGACCCGACCGTGGCTATTCCTAGCTCACAGGTGCATTAGTCACAGCACAGTGTAAAGATAACAATACGTGACATCTTTGCATAATCAGATTGGAAGTGTTCAGGGTGCAAGATGTACATGATATTTTTGGGTGTTTTTGTCCCTAGCTGGATTCGACATTGGTTTTTTTCTTGTTGGACATGACCTGCTTTTATCCTGTTGCAGGGTTGCTGTGCGGTTTTATTGTCAACCTAGTGCACATTTTGTCTTCAGTGTGGAGCCACAGAATCTTGTTCATGTGTCTTTTCCATATGGCGATATATTAATATCATTACCTTGCTATTGGAAACATTTTTGATTGGTAGAAGACGCATGTTTTATCGCGCAGAAAACCTTCTCTGCTTGTGTGCAATGCATGTAGTAGGCCTGTTTTATTTTGTAATTATGTTGCTGTCTTGACACGCAACATGCAGCTAAGCCACCCCCCCAGGTGGCTAACCTGTCTTCCCTTCTTTCCGTTCCTCCTAACAGAACAGTGTGATCACAGGCGTGTATCCCGCCAGCCCCTCCTCCTGGCTCTTTGTGGTCATTGCAATTTTAGCCACCATGTATACACGCTCAGATCCCTCCATGGGCCTGATCGCCAAAATCCAGGAGTACCTGCCTGTGAGGTATAACATCATCTGATGTGCCGTTCAATTCTAAAAGCTGTCATAAAATCTTCTGTTTTCTAAGAGCATGAAAAAAGCAGAGCAGGCACTTTCAACGAAATAGCCGAACCTAAAACTGATAGACCATTCAAGGAGGGGGGGAGTTTTTGTGTTTCAATGTATGTATTCATGTAATCCTCTGAGCCAACAAGAGAGAAATTTTTTGACAAATGATGTCGTTTGTTAAAAAAACAGCCCCCAACTCCAGGAAGTTGAAAAGGGCAGAAGAAAACTGGCAATAATTTTAATAAATCTACCAAATCTCTGTGAACCTGTGTTGTCCCAGATTCCTTCATCCCACAGCTCTGATGCTGCCGCACATGCGGCTGAGTGTCACCTTTTGCAAATTCTGCTGCTTCGTCTTCATTTGATCTGGTGTGATTGTAGGGATGTAGCGCTATGTTTGGTCACTAGTGGGTGCTGTAGTTCAGTTCCATTAAAAGAGAAATGCCACCATTCTCTCCCCTCGACAGCCAGTCCCTCAGTGCCCAGTGCCAGACCGTGGTGTCGGCAGTGGTCTTCAGCACTCTCCTCTGGCTGTCCCTGATCTTCACCATGCGCCTCTGCCTCAAGCAGCTTCTCTCCTATCATCACTGGGTATTTGAGCAGCATGGGAAGATGTCCAACACCACCAAAATCTGGATGGTCAGTGTTCCCCGGTGCGACAGGTGTCGGCATAGTGGCCGTAGTTTGGTTGCGGCTAATTCCTGGCTTCTCGTCGCAGGCTCTGGTCCGAATCTTCTCAGGCAGACAGCCCATGCTGTACAGTTACCAGGGCACCCTGCCTAACCTGCCAGTTCCTGCTGTCAAGGACACTGTCAAGAGGGTGAGCATGAGAGATCACTGGGAATGTGGAGGCACAGCTCCAGTATTGACGTTTCAAGGAGATTCAATGACACGGAACCGAAATGTAGCTCTGAATCTGGGAGCTGCAGGGCTGTTTATTATTTGCTAAATACCCATGATATTAATCATCCACCCCTGCCGCACTAATGTTCCCTATTCCTGGAAGATCGAAGTTATCCCTGAGTGGGTTGTAAAATTACAGTGTTATATTTCTGGGAAATTCCAGCCCATTTTTTTTTTTTTTTACTTTCTTCCTTCACTTTTCAGCAAATTTCTTAATTTGTTCAACTTTCTTGGGGCCCTTTTTAGAATAGGTACCGTAATACAAAAACGTAACACTATGAATGTTTGAAAACACTGCAGTAGCTGTGAGTAGACTGAAGGAAATAAAAAGATGTATATATATCTGCATCTCTGCATTTGCTGAGAATGTAATTTGGTACATTTAGACGTTCAGTCAGACACAAAATGGTTATTATGAACCAAGAGACATAAGGCAGAAAAATGGAGCAGGCCAAAGACAAGACTGTACATGCATACCAGGGTTTCAAATGCTTCCAGTCAAGCATTTATGGGATGTTTTATCAAGAGAGGTAAGGTGCACACACAACGCAGAATAAAAATCAAACACTAGTGTGTTGTGTATAGAATATTGTTGTACAAATGAATCTTGCTTATGGGTAATATTTATTTATGTAAATTGCCTAGTCTTTTGAATACACATATACTAAAAGCTCTCCACCTAAGTTTAGATATTCCAAAATAATCAATTTGTGTTTGTGTGTGCGTGCGAGTCTCCAGACGGCCCAGACAAAATCTAGTCTGAGATTTCTTGAAAGGCAATTTTTGAACAGGCGCTGGTATTGCAGCTCTCTGTTATTTCTATGTATTTCCTGTCTTTGAACTGAAGCAATAAGGAAGAAATTTATTTAAAACCCTGTGAGTGAAAATATTTGATCAAAACCGGCATAGTGAAGCGAGGAAACTAGATGATCAAACGTCTGCAATTTGGTGTCTGCCTGTAACTGAGTAGAAGTCTGCACTTCAATGCTGACGCCTGCCTGTTTTCCCCTGGCAGTACCTGGACTCAGTGCGGCCTTTGATGAGTGCCTCTGATTTCGAGGGCATGTCTGAGCTTGCGGCGGAGTTTCAGAGGGGCCTGGGGAACCGTCTGCAGTGGTACCTCAAGCTTAAGGCTCTCTGCGCGGCCAACTACGTGAGTGAACCTGAGACACACTGCCAGTGTGCGTGACGAGTGACGTTACCAAGAGGCCGCACTCGGGCTTGCATCGTGGCATTTTTATATGCATTTACTGTGATGCTCCGATGTACGACAATGTCCTTCCTTGGATTTGTATCTTCTGATGAGCGTTTGGCTGTTGTTCTACACTGTTGATGTTGTGGGCTGAACCGTACAGTGCTGACTAGATAGGAGTGGTGGTGGTGGGGGGGGGGGTAACTGGTGTTTATCCATATTTGTGCTTGGCACTCTGCAATATAGGATGGACCAAAGCAGAATTATATACAACACTTGAAGTCTCTTGAGTCTGACACCTGGTAATCTTGTGCCCCCGCTGCTCCTGCAGTTGAGGTTTTGGCGCGATTGGTTGGTGAAAGGTCGCAGTCACAGGTTTGGGGTGGCGTGATTGGCCGACGGGAGCGTTCTGTGTGGCCGCATGTCCAGTGACGCTCCGAACTCTTGCTTCCTATAGGTTAGTGACTGGTGGGAGGAGTACATCTACCTTAGAGGACGGGGTCCTATCATGGTCAACAGCAACTATTATGGCATGGTAATGTCCATAGTGTGCATAGATTGCTCAGGCTTCATAGAATGCTGCTAAAACTTTCAGTATGCTTTCCGGTGGGTGCTTTTGAAATTGCTTTTCTGGTTCTTGCACCTTTAATCAGGAACACATTTTTAATTAATAGGTTTTCCTTTCAACATCAGGATTTTCTGTATGTGACGCCTACACCCATCCAGGCTGCTAGGGCAGGGAATACCCTTCATGCCCTACTGCTGTACAGGAGGAAGCTCAACAGAGAAGAAATCAAACCTGTGAGTTATTCCTGAAGCTCGTGGTACAGTGATACTTCCAGCATCTTGGCTATGGAGTTATGGCCAATAGAGGATGCGGGGGTGACAGCAGTTATGTGCCTCACTTGTCTATTTTCTCACAGCAGTTTTCAGTTTTTGTTGTGTATGTCTACCTAATAATCTGTGAAGTTATGTTAAATTCATTATACCTCCCCCCCACCCCCCCCCCCCCCCCCCCCCCCCCTCCCCCCCCCCCCCCCCCCCCCCCCCCCTCCCCCCCCC
>JAACJT020000075.1:23401319-23425884 GCA_009936485.2 Gymnarchus niloticus
TTCAACATCAGAACAGGGAGTGCTAGGGCTGAGGTAACAAAATAGGCCTCGGGTAATGGGGCAGGCTGCAATGGGTGTGGAACGGGGTAACTGGGGACCGGTGTGTTTGGAGAAAACAGGCAGTGGGGGGCAGGGATGACCCCTGGTCACATGCAGCAGTGACATGGTATTCAGGTTTATACACAAAAGCCACGATATTTTAAGGGTCTTCAGATTCATCCAAAAACATATTAGGCTAAAATATAAAAAAAATAGTATTTATAATACAAGAATATTCAGAATTCATGAATATTTGTAATAAATTCACCAACTGATAGTTATGGTGAAATACATGTAGACATCCTCCTGAGTTGCTGTGCATGGTGGCTCAATGGTTAGTCTTGTTACCTTGGACCTCATGGACTGAAGGTTCAAAGCCCACCCTCACTTTGTGTGTGTCTGTGTGTCATTTGTAGATTTCCTCTGAGTACTCCAGCTTCCTCCTATGGTCCAAAAACATGCTGATTAGCTTTTTTAAAATTTTCCTTAGTGTGTGACTGTACATTGTGATGGGTCAGCACAACATTCAGGGTCGACCCCTGTCTTCTGACCTAAGCTGCCTTGGAGAGGCTCCAGGCTACCATACACTACCATACAAAGGATTAGTGATTGGGAAGATGGATGGCTCCTCTAGACCTCAATGATTTTTCATTCAAAACTCAGTGATGAAACATTATGGGTCGGTGTTATCCTTTCTGTCAGTACTGACTGTTTTCTGTCTGTACTCCTGGTTTTCTCTGTTTTGACTTTTCACAGATGCAGCGTCAGTTACTGATGTTAAGGTGGACCCTGTGAACTCTACTGCTTTGAATGTGAATTGGACCAGTGCACCTGGCTGTGTGAAAGAGTACAATGTCTCTGTTAATGGTTCTAAATGGACATCGGTGGACAACACGACAAAAGTATCTGATCTGCAACCTGGTTGTATATATGTTGCTGAAATCATAACGCAAGGATATGGGAATGATTCACCTCCGGTCATTGGTAAAGGAGCCACAGGTACTATTACAGAGACAGGTTATTTTATGTTTTTTAATGCATAATGTTCAGAATACCTTCTCTTTCACAGACCCCTAGCTTAATTTTTATAACCTACATTGGTTTCTTTCAGCATTCAGTGCTTAGTTTGTTCATATTACCTGAATTAGCAGCACCTTAAAGACAGACCTAGCTCCTCATTTACCCCAGTATTTATTTATTTGTTTGTGTATTATTTTATGGTGGAATTTTCTATTAATATTATTATGATATATTCTACCCAGTCTAGTAATGACAGCAGATAAACAATTTAATGCATTCATTTAAAAAAAAACAAAAAAACCTGTTATCTGCAGAATTCTGGTCAAGTGGTCAAAAATATTTATTGTTGCACTGTTTAAAATACTTGAGGTCAAGCAAATAAATAATTTTCCAGGAAATATATAATAGTTTGAGGAAATCTGTTATAGCATGTGACTACGGGATTAAATGAAAAATGAATACGAGGAAACAGTCATGACAACCCAGTGAGTCCTCAATGATTCTGTCCCTCTGTCACAGCTGCAGCACCAGTGAGTAATTTTACTCTCACTGCTATAAATACCAAGTCACTGGTAGCACGCTGGGAACCTCCTGCAGGATGCGTAGAAAACTACCTCCTGTCATTCAATGGCAGCATACAAACGACGAAGGAAATCTCCATGGAGATCCATGATCTGTTACCTGGTCACAACTATACAGTTAACATCACTGTCAATGGACTTGGCAAAGCTTCATCAACAGAGTCCCGGGTTACAAATACTTGTGAGTTTAAAATATCTGAATGAAAAGTAATAAGTTATGATTCGTCCATCTTTCAGTATGCTAACAGTGACTGATGTAGTTTTTCATATATCATCTTTTACATAGAATCATGTAAGTACTTGATGTAGCTTGGTTAAATATTGTTGTTCTTTCTAGTAAAAATACAGAGGACTAGAAATTACACTAGAATCAAAAATACAATTTTAATTTTTTTCTGAATCTTGGCTTAGTAGGTTATTAATGGCAGTGGTTTACTTAGCCAATTCAGAGCAAAATAAAAACGGCCTATAAAAACAAACTCATTCTGCAGGCAAAAATTGCTAATACTCTGCTGAAGCAGGTTTTCTACACTAAGGTATAATACTAGATGGATAAATGAAAATACAGCAAACAATCCAAAACGTTGTTAAACGATAGTACTGTATGTAATGCCCATTCACGGTTATTAAACGACAGCCCGTAATGCCCATTCACGGTTATTAAACGACAGCCCGTAATGGCCATTCGCGGTTGTTAAACGACAGTTCTGTATGTAATGCCCATTCACGGTTATTAAACGACAGCCCGTAATGGCCATTCACGGTTATTAAACGACAGCCCGTAATGGCCATTCGCGGTTGTTAAACGACAGTTCTGTATGTAATGGCCATTCACGGTTGTTAAATGATAGTACGTAATGGCCATTCAATGTTGTTTCAGATCCCTCAGATGTGAAAGATGCCATCTGTCAGTATGCGTCATCAGGGTATAGCATCGTGCTATCCTGGCTACCTCCTGATGGAATCTGGACAAGAGTGGAGGTACAGGTGGCTGGGAGAAGTGCTCAAAACGTGAGCAGTACAGAGACCAGTCTAATGATTGATGGACTGCAACCTGCCAGGACATACACCATCACTCTGAAATCATACTCGGGAGATCTGAGCAGCGCCGCTGTCACAATCAACTGTATGACTGACCCAAGAGGTGAGAGAAAGAATGGCAAAGTATTTTGAGCGTGTTGGCCCAGGCATGCATGATTTTGAACAATCACTTTCATTTTATTTAGAAATTAATATATATTGCCCATTGTGTTTTGTACACATCATTTATGTGCTGCAATAACAAGTAAATTAAAGTAAGAATGCTAAGAATCAGTGTTGAAAATAATTCTTGTGATTTCATTGACATTTCAGATATGGATACGTGACACAGGCCAAAATTAAATTCGGCACTTTGAATTCTATTAGTTAGTACCTTGATTGTCACATACCTTGTTTTGTTGAAATCCCCCAATTCTTTAGACTATGCAAGCTAGCCAGAATGAATGTCAAGTTATTTATGTGTAAATATCTAATGTTCTTTAGTGTCAAACATCTGTTTTTGTTTTCTGCAGGAGTAATAGCTGGAGTGGTGGTGACAATCTTAATACTCATTTTGGTGGCTGTGCTTGCTGTCGTTGTTTTATGCCTCAAGCCGGACCTGCTAAGGTACATACTACAGAAAATAACTATGGCACTCAAAGACACGTAGCACAATAGTCAATGAATTTTTAAAAAATTAACTTAAAATAATAGTCATCAAAATAAAACCAACCAGCTGCTGTACTGCTTTTGTTAATTTGTGTCGTACTTGATTAATCATCATCACTAGCAGAAATGCCACAAAAAAGATGATTTATCTTACTTCTATCCTAAAAACGTACATACTTCTTGGCCATAGTGTGTTGATACGAGGTGCTGAATTTGTTACATCAGTTAAATAACTTGCCCATTGTTCTATTATTTGCTTTGCAATCTTAAAATCTTGCTTTACTTCATCATGTCTATAAATGTATTTTTTTTCCCCAAAATGCAGCCATGTCCGTCCAATGGTTATATGACATTACTATTAAACACACAGCACATAGTCATCTGGTAACTAGCTATTTGTGCTTTTTCCTTTTAAATGTAAAAATCACACATTGTTACTATAAGGCAGAGTCCGTCTTAGAACGTTAGACATCAACACAAAAAATATTTTTCTTGAAGAGCACAGCGTTGTGTTCTCGTACACCGCCAAGAGGGTCGATGCAATTCTTATGTCTAAAATGTGCATGTTCTCCTCATCTTTACAGCTGTTTGCTTAAATTTCCCCACTTCATCTGAAAATAGGCAGCTAAATCAATTAGCGTCTCTAAATTTCAATTGGTGAATGCCCTGTCCAGGATGTTCTCCAAATGGAGAACGCTCCAGGCACACTGAGACCCTCTACTGGACAAGTGAATATGGAAGAGCGTTAAAGTTACTAACTGGAGAAATGAAGCATCAAAGCTATTTAAACCCTGCCTAGTTTAACGTAATTTCTTAGTTCAGCAATTAAATGGCATCAGCTTTAGTCCAAAAAAATTTAATTTATGGCTATGTGCACTGCAGTACAAAGAGAAATGCTTAGTATTTCTTGAGGTCAAATACTTTTCCTGCCTATAGTGAAATTAAATAAACCTTGAAAATATCTCTATGCCCCTACAGACAAAAGTTCCTAAAAGAATCAGAAGTAACCAAAGGTGAATGCAAGTACGTACAAGTTAGTACTTCCTCCTCTGCAGCATACTTAACCTTGTGGTACGGCGGTTCATTTTGATAACTCATTACCACATAATTCATTTTCTTAAGATTGGTTCCTGTGCGCAAGTTTGCAGATCACTTCCACAAACTGAGCCGGGATCAGAATCGAGGATTCAGTGAGGAATATGAGGTAATATATCACTGTGGTTCAATTCTTAGAAGTCCTGACTGCATCCAGCCCCCCCCGTTTAATCTATGGTCCTGGTCCTTAAATATTCTTCGCGGTGTGTGAGTATGCTAGTTTCAGTATACTTGCCATATGACCCCTGTTTTCTTTCAACAGAACTTCAGCACAGTTGGCATAGAACAAACATCCAAAGCAGCCCTCATTCCAGAAAACAAGGCCAAAAACCGCTTCTCCAACGTGCTGCCTTGTGAGTACCTGCACATTAAACACCTTTCTGTTATATGAGGACTGGAAATATGGTTCCGGTGCTGCTTTTCCCACCTTACTGATGGTCAAACTGAAATTGAGGTATGTGAGGTGTGTCTGTTCTTTTGGAGTTTGTGGTCTTATCCACTATTTGTGATTTTTCAACATTCTGACGTTTGGTGGGGCCTGGATGTGTCTCAAACCACAGTTTTTTTTTTTTTAAAAGCCAAAGAGGAAATCGAAATGATATTTTGGTCAAAGAGATGACCACTGGTTTTGTTTAGTTCTGTATTCCTGGAACATGGGGAACTACAAAGTGTCACTGTCCTGTAGGTTTTAGTAAGCCGAGAGACTTGCACAATGTAAAAAATGAACCTAAGAGGATGTCTGTCAGCTAAACTTGGCTCCTGCAGCGCAGCAGCTCCCTCTACGGTATCAAGTCCACTTCATGAACCTTCATATCACAAAATGGTCCTGTCAAATTTTGGGAACCGAACTACCTTTCCCCAGAGTCATTTCTTCTGACGTGCATCATCTTGCTGAGCCAAGACCTATGCTCTTCTCTGCTTCAGAATGATTCTGAGCAGCCAAACGTACACAAGATGTCTTTTATTTTTAATTTTATTTGGGAATGCGATGCCTTAGGTCATACTCATTAGCACCCAGATCTTGAAGCTACACATTTTTATTATTGAACAAAAGCGTATGACTTCTGCTATTTCTTAAATATTTTTATGAAGAAAAATTTGTTTTTTTTCCCAGAATCCAGTTCACAAATTGCCTGTCACATGTGTACCCATTCTCCACAGTCACACCCACCTCCAGTTCATTTCTACAGTATGTATGATCACCTACACCTACAATCAGTGCATTTAAGCTGAGTCTGTTGATGTCTTCTAGATTCCACTTAATGTTCGGTTCTTCCCACTCAGTTCTGTTCTTGTGGTGTTCTGCCGTGTCGTGTTTTGCTGATCCCCCAACCTTATTTACTTCCAACACCCCGTTCTTGGTAGAACCCATCGTGACCTGGTGCTTAAGTCCTTAGCCTCCTCAGCAACATACAATACATTACAGTCAGCAGCCCAAGTCCTGTTAGCTTTGAGTCCTCGAAGAATCACCAGCTGAAGAGGAAAGGGCTGTCATGTGGAAAATCTGGTCACATGGGTCTGTGCAGTTAAGGGTGTGTCCTTTCACCTCACTTGCTGTACTATGCTCAGGGCATAGTTAATAAACTCTGATTTTCTTTAACTCTGTCCTGTTCTTCTGACAGCATTTCTCCTGTTTCTCAGCATATAGACCCCAGGCTTGCCACGACAATAGAAAGAGGATGGCTAGATGATTATATCATTTTTATAATTCTCTCCAGCATGCCTAACATATCAAAAAAATGATTTTTTTGTTAAAATATTGCTTTCACCAGATGACTCGTCTCGAGTAAAGCTCACAGTAAGAAATCATGACATGTACTCGGATTACATCAACGCCAGCTACATCCCTGTAAGTCTGAAGAACACCCTTGTTTCATGTGCCTTTGCTCTGTATGGGCGGCATGCTAAACATTTTTGGAAATTCTCTGTGCTTCCATTTCAGGGCTACGGCAACAACAGAAAGCAGTATATTGCTGCTCAAGGTCCTCTTCAGTCCACAGTGAATGACTTCTGGAGAATGATCTGGGAGCAAGGTGTTAGGGGTATAGTCATGGTTACCAACTGTAACGAAGCAGGGAGAGTAAGTCTTCATTGGTACACGCATGATGTTTTACTCATTTAATGTGCTGTCATACGCAACAACTCTTGCACTTCACTCGCCCAGGTTAAATGTGAGCAGTACTGGCCTAGAAACTTCTCGCCCGAGACATATGGTGATCTGTTAGTAAATGCCGCCTCTGAGTTCAAGCACGACAACTGGACACTGCGAGAGTTTAGCGTCAAAAATGTGAGTGCACTGTGATATATATAAATAAGAAAATGTGTACGTATGCTCGCAGCACACGTTTACTTCTGTTACTTTCTAATTAATCTAAGTGTACTGCAGTATTTTACAATTAAACATATGAAGGGCTGCAATGGACACTGCCTGATGTGATCATTACGAAAGTGTTGTCATTATGTATATGATTCCAGATGAGGACTTTGGAAGTCCGCTGCATTAAACACTTCCACTTCACTGCTTGGCCAGACCACGGCGTACCTAGTGGGACCTCAGCCTTGATTGAGTTCAGAAGGATCGTGCGACAACACATAGAAAACTGTTGCTCAGACGCACCCACGGTGGTGCACTGCAGGTAACGTCAGCTTCAACCAGTTTAGTCTTGGCTGCAGATGGAATCAAGACCGGTGAAGTTTGATATGCCTCTGGAGTCTGAAGTGTCTAGCTAGGTATGCAATCTCAAGATATTTTCAGTAGGCAAATAGTCTGTACCAGGCCACTGAAGAACAATATGGCCATTCATGTATGAACAAGCGTTTCTTAAGAATGTAGACTTTTCCTCATGACTAATGTTTCCTGGGATAATCTCCAGGCTTGCAGTCACGCTGCCCCGGATTGGTGGTTCTGGAATACCAGATGAATTAATAGATGGATGGATATATCGTTTTTTTTTTTTCATAATTGTGATTTTTATTGGGACTTCTTGGAAAGAAGCATCGTCTGTCGTTCTCAGTGCGGGGGTGGGTCGAACTGGCACTCTGATCGCCCTCGACGTGACTCTGCAACAGCTGCAGAATGAGAGAGCGGTAGGCCTGGCTGCCTTTGTCCATAAAATGAGGCTTCACCGGCCCCTCATGGTGCAGACAGAGGTAAGACCAGAAGTTCATCACCTCTTCCTCTCTTGAGCTCGAAAGATCAATTCTCCATTTTCATCTCCTCCGTAAGGCCGACCCAAAAACGCTTTGAAGTATTTCCATATTCTTCACACGTTTTATTAGTCGCTGCTTTCATAGATTAGAAATTTTATTTTGATGTGGCTATAGGTACATGGTTCATCAGCTTGAAGGATGTAGGTTTTAGTAGAGATGGTATCAGTCAATGCTGACTTTTTTGTGCTATCTTCAGTTCACATTTTGATGTCAACATGTGTAAGATTAAAAGTTTCTTTGTTTTATGTTTCTCATGAAGGTTTTTCTCTTATCTAGTTTGTTCTCCTCCATGAAAAATATAAACATCAAAGTCCATTTGTGAAAAAAGCTAGAAAACTTTTATAATCAACCATATAGCAAATATCATTGGATTGCTCTAATGAACATACAATGCTTACTACCATTTAGGTGTCTTATTGATCGTTTAACAGAAGACCAATTCTGTGTCCCTTCACCATTCTCAGAAAGTTACCTGAAGACTTCACAGCTTGTTAGTTTTAGCTCAGTCTCTCTGATAGCCCTTTCCTTGACTGGAGAATTCAGGTTCAAACCTTTTAACCCTCAATGTTTCTCTATTTTTTTTAGTCCCAGTACATCTTTCTGCACCAATGCATCATGGACATTCTTGGAAAAGACACAACAACAGATGAAAATATTTATGAAAACACAAATACGTTATACGTTAATGCAACAGCACTGAGAGACTTTGTCTCGCAAAGTCGTAATACATAAAGCCTTCTATTAATTGGTCTGTCAATGTTCTTCTTATAATAATACATTTCGCAGCATTTTCTGGTAGCTTCAGAATTGATCCATTCAATGTTTTTGTGTACTTTAATTTATGAAATACTGTTATTTGCAAGTGTTTGATTATATTCAGTTTTTTGTATTTCTTTTGTGAAATTTCGAAAACACTCAAATAATGCAAATATTTGCCGGATTTTTGTTACCATTTAACATTTGTCTCAGATTCCCGGAAGGCATTTGAAATGTACATTGCTAATTTATTTTATTCGCACATCTAATAAACATGTAACTATCTTGTTTCTCAAATAATTTCATGACATGAAAAAAGTAAATTCATTTGTCAGATATGAATACATTGAGGATAAATATGTAATGACCCAAAGATGAATTAAAAGTCACAGTCCGATAGATGCAGATGAATTATAAGGTTTGCACATCTGTAATTTTTAATTTACAATTGTAATTTTTAATTTATTGAATAAACAAAAAAAGGGTATATCTGATTCTGAAATATCTAAATGTTAAGCTTGAAACTGACATTTTATGAGTATTCTACACAATTTCTTTATTGCACCATTCGCAGCGGTCTGTTAAGTACATCCCCTATAACTGTGGCATACATCCAGGAGTATTAATTAAGTCCAAAGATGACTGTGGCTTAGCATTTGTTGTTAGGGGATCCAGTATCTGAAGTCAGAGGATGGACAAAATAATAATACACACCAACACGAAAAGGACTTTAGCACTGAAATAACTATATTGCAATTACAACGTTAGATACACAAATGAATCCCTTTAGGTTAAATGCAAGTATGTGGCTGCTCTAAAACAGGCTTGGCAATGAACAGGTACAGTATGATTATGACGTTTCAGAGCATTATGAGGGAACGAACAAAGTTCCTAAGGTTGGCCGGTGCATCACTCACGAAAGCCGCTAAATCGTTTATTGCGTCGAGGGGAACAGTCTCAAAAACCACCAAAGCATATTACACAGAAACACCACACTGGCTAGCAAGGAACGGTGGTTACAATTGAAGGCTCACCAACACTTGCCAGAAACATTACTAAACAACGCAAGTTTATTGGAAAAAATGTTCCCTCAGAACTAAATCATTGTGGGAAATCTGCAGCCATATGGGCAGCCATCTTGTGCGTGTCTTCAGTCCAATGATTACTCTACATGATTGAGTAATGCTCAATGACACAAGGCCATGATGCTTGCAACACTTTTTTCCTCATGATGTCCCATATTACAATGTGAGAATTCCCCGATATACAAAAGACAAGAATGCTTTCACAATTATATGGGTGAAGTCATAACCCGTTCTCGGCTACCCCAATCACTGGATCTATATGATATTGCACAATTATGGGAAGTTTTGGAGTAGCCTACTCCTCCAAATTTCTCAGATTTCTACCTCCATCTTTAAAAAAAAAAAAAAAATCAGAGTCTTTTCTTCTCCAAACCCTTGTGTTTATCTCTATAGGGTGTGCGCAAAATATGTATTTTTCTCCGCTCTTATTTGTCACTCGAGAGAAGTATTTAATTTAGAGCCATAAGTTTGATTTTTGGCTGCGTTTCTCAAAGTCACCACCTGAGGGTAGTAATGTACTGTATAAATAGCCGGGTTAACCTGTAGAGAAACCGAGAGGATTTTTAGCTCCATTTACAAGGACACATTTCTTACACAGTCGTGTTCGGTGTTTCTGTCTAGTGTCTTCAGCCTAGTGCGTTTGAAAAATCAATACAGTCACTTTTTCTTTCGCAAATCCCGCCGGATATGGCTTGACGTCGTAAAGGTTTACATTACCTGAATCTGCTGTTTTTCCTCCTTTGCCCTTCAATGGTTTGTCATTCGAAGGATAATGTCACTGCAGTCCCCAGCCTCACCCCCGCCCCCTTTGCAGTGTTTTCTGCAGTGATAGCCTGGGCAGCCATACTATCATGCACCGGAATGCAGCATTAGTAGACTATGGTAATGACAGATTGGACATAAATCATAAATGTCACTATTCACTTCTTGCAATTTGGCAGCCATAGGTACGGATGCGGACAAATGCCGAATTGGATCTCACAAACTCCGGTGCTGTAATAATTTATGCATGGGCTGATGAAGGCGGATTGTGGGTACTGTATTATTACAAATATACGCGCACGAACAATTTGAAATGTCCCACTTTTTTTTTTATTTTTTTTTTAACTGCATTCAACGAATAAGTAGTGTTTTTGATTAAAGTAAATAAAGTATATAATTTATCTTTCAAAATACCGCAGAAATTCGGTGAAAGAAATGTTATTGTTCACCAGTTCATATTGTAAACAAACTGTATATTCAATCAAACATCTTAGTTTTTGATTTAAAAAATCTAAATGCTTAAATATGGGAGTCTGCAGCGAATATGCAGGTGTCATTCAAGTGCAGGTGAATTAACTGGACATGGTAAAAGAAATATATTTTCCCATGTCCAGCAATATAAATATATTTAACCATGTTCAGTTTATTCACATTACACACACACATATATAAATTTAGATTTAGCTGGGTTGATAGCTTTTGGCAAGTCTAGAATTGTTCACCAACAGACTTGCATATTATTTAATATTAAAGAAGGAAAACATGAACTTATGAACTTTAATATAGTTAAATTATATTATATTGAATTATTTTATAAACGCCCTTGTTCGGAGGGTTGTCATCATTGTTTTTCATTGTCATTATAATGACGCAGCAGTAAATAAACAAACTTGACAAAGGTATAAAAATCCATTTATTGTTCTGTTATTTTTTAACTTGCTATTTTTCATGTCTATTCTTTTTCTTACTGCAGTGAGGAGCATCATTCATAATCGAACTGTCGTTCTCTTCATAACAAAGCTGATTCTGAAGGATAGTTGTACCACACACATTGTTCAATAATTATTGTTTATTAGTATCTCTCTTTACACTGTTTCAAAAATATAAAAACATAAATAATAATCATTCCTTTTAAATATATTTTATACAGTTTGTAACCCTTTCGTTTTTTTATTTTTAAAAATAAATATCTGACAAAATTCCAACAGCCGTCTCCTTCTGATGCTCTGTTGAGTTTTCAGTTGGGCTCTCTTATTTGACGGAGCACTACAGGGAAAGCCCAGCACATATGTCATTGCAGGAGCCAATACGTCTCAGATGGGGTTATGTCACAATGCTATGCTAGACTCTGTATGTCCATCACCTTTAGACTGTTCCATGACTCATGTGCACAAAACAATAAATTATTCTCACATGTTTCTTGTCCCCTGCATAAAGAAATCAGTACTGAAATCATCATAGTACATCTCAAAGACCACTATTATGACTCTAATGGGCAAGTTCAACATTGTCAAGAATATTTGTTTGCAGCAGTGGCAGAAAAGAAATCATTGTTATTGCATATTTAGCTTCAATCCAAATGCTTCAGTTAAAACATGAAAACATGACATTAATAATTATGGATACAGACCCATGGATCCCACGTAATTAAAACACAGCAGAGGGCACCATATTTGAGTAATTGTTAGTTTGCACACCATGACATTTCAGTTTAGTTATAAGGTAGGGTATTGGATACTACACAGTAGGCAAAAATGAAGGCGGGGTTAACAATGTTGTTAATCTGTCCCAGACAGCTACCGAGGGCTGGAGTACCAGATTTTGTTGATATTTCAGGGACAAAACTGCCCAGAGGAGTCCAAAACTGCCCCGGAGATTTGACATTTACGATGGTTCATTCATTCATATGTCTTCATAATTACATCAGTGGAACATTGATCTGATGTAAAAGTTGCCTGAAAAAGAGTGATAACTTTATGACAACACAAAAGCGGAAAACAAACAATGAATGACAAAGGAACAGAGATAAATGCATAACTCGGGTGTGTGTGACATTTCAGCAAAAAGATGATAAAAACGGCAGATGTTAGTTAAGACCAGAATCTGGATACCAAGACTTAGGTTACTTCAGATACAGTACATTATAATCCTGTACCTCGACAGGTGTACAGCTAACTACTTTACTGTACTTCTGGAACTCACGTATTGTGGCTTAATGAAAAATGGCTAGATTAACAAAATTATTGCAGATATTTTTGTCCAGACAAAGGTCATCAGAGTGCAGATGTATGGGAAATACCACATTTATAACAAACATATTATAAAATAAAATGTAACAAATATTGTAAGACCAAGTCAAGTGAAAATAATTGCAATAACATTCACTTATATAATATCAATAACAATAATCAACCACAATAACTATGAATTAATGCATACTGTGTAAGTTATCGGTAAACATTTTTCTTACCACTCTCATTCTCCATCACAAAGCATGTTTGAAAAGTCATTGACACAAACATTCCCGCAATCCGTCTTTTAAAAGATATGAAAAATATTTCTTGTTTTTAAAGCATGCTTTAAAATTCGAATTCAAGCAACATGAAAAATGCAGGAAGGAGCACTGTAAAGGGAGGAGGGAGGAGACGGGACACAAGGACATATAGCTGTGGGCTCACAGAGGAACGGGAGAGCGTGGTACACGGCTAGAAAGAAAAAACAGCAACATCCATTGCTGTTTTTAAACACAGCACTTTTCTAATATATTTGCATTTGATTTCAAGTAAAGATATTCCAGTGTTGATGTCCCTTTCAGTGGAGTTTTCCTTTTATCCTATTAAAATATCTAGCTCAGAGATAGTAACCCTCTGTACTGTACACTTCATCCGGAAATTCCTTACTTGCAGATGAGCACAGTCAGCTACCAAGCCCACATGGACCTGCTCATTTCGATTACGTGGACAGAATGACAGGGGCGTATTTACGGGCCTCTGGCCTCAGCCATTAGGACATTCCTTGTCAGATGCTTTTTTTAAAATAGTGCAGTGACGGTGGAAGCCCAGAGAAGGCCTGAGAACTCAGCTGTTTCTGTGGAGGTGGAAAGTCTTCCTGTCGCTTGCTGTTCTGTGCCTATCTTGCGCGTTCAGATATTCCCTTAATAATAAAACAATATTACAGCAATTCTAGTCCATACAATGACAAATGAAAGGGAAGAAACTGTTGCAAAAAATGAAAGAAGAGCATCCTACGGCGATGGTTTTATAAAATAATTTAATGTACAGGAAAAAAAAAACAGGCAAGATAGCAGTTACCCAGCCAGTAATGAAACATGGACATGTAATCCCATGCTATGTTGCCTCAACTACACGATAGACTTTTGTAAAATCTGAAATACTCTCTCTATATATAGGTCCCTGAGAATTGTTCAAAATTAGGGAAAGTTCACCCATTGTTTGCAAAATATAACTAAATGTAACTAAAATATAAATATAATTTTATTAAAACCTCTCTTTAAATCAAGCCTGACCTTTTCATGTGCAATCTTTTAATTAGCAATTAGGAAAGATAATAACTGAGCAAAGTATTATTCAGCCGACCATTGAAATGTAACTGTTAACTCATCATCTAAGCCCATGTGTCTAGACATGGGCCACTCGTCTGGAATCTCACTCTTCATGATCTAATTAAATCCACCTTGAAAGACTTAATCAAAGAAACAAAGGGCATGGAGTGAAATATGGGAGCATGTCCAAATATTTGTACTGTCAATTATGTTTTTGAAAGAACCCCCAAATAAAAAAATGTCAATGCTTATGAAAATGAATAAAGAATAAACTTTAAAATGATCTTTCATTTTAAGCAATAGGAAAATAAATTTTACACACAGATACACACAGACACACAACTTGAACAGAAATTGTAGCTACCTTAGTTTATCGCTACCACCTGCTGAGTTTTATAATGTTACATCAGTACAAACAGCACTTTTGAAATTTGATACGTGCCCTACTGCTTTATAATAGGAATTTCTACATCTGTGAGCCCAGATATGCTAAGAGAACAAATGCAACAATGAATCCAGTGATGGATCGACTTCCTGGCCCTTTCTAGAAATGTGACATTGATTCACACTCGGGGTCTGGAACCCAAATGATGTTAACCCAACTGATTGATCTAAAGCCACGGAAATCAGTGCATACTTAGAGCAAAATCTGGAACACTCTGGAGGACTCACTGATTACGAATCTTTCGGAAAATTTAGCAAAATAGTATTTTACAACAAATAGTATGCACTGATACTTCAACAATCTTGCTCGTGTATAGAACGAGGGAAATCGCCCTGCATGATAAAAGAACATTTAATGCAGTATGGTAAAATACTGTTCTGCTTTAGCCTGTGACCCCATTCCTGTACCACGTCACAGTTTTTGCTGTCTTGGCCTTTGCAGAATCTGGAGAGAAACACAGAACTTTAGAATTAATCTACAGTGTTAATGGGCCGTTAGTGATATGTTTTCAAAGTATTATTTGAGAGAAAGGCTTCGATTATGATGACACGCCTATGCTGGAAATATTTCCTTGATGCAAAATTGTCATTGCCTAAATCATTTAGACATTTTTACAGTTCAGCACTAAAAGCTGACCTTGATAATCAAGAGCTCGCCTTCTTCAACATGCTGCAAATTAAATGGAGTGCATAGGGGCTAATTCAGCATGTCTTAGAGAAGGTCCTTAAAAATTAATTAATAGATATGTAAACATAGTTCATAACTACTATGAAAATGTTTCATCTTGGTGCAAATTCCCTGAGCTCACCAAACAAAACCCCAATGACTGTTACTGAACAATTTCGGTATTACGGACAGGGCTGTAATGTTTCAATTAGGATGTCATATACCTGTATTGTAATTAAGCCAAAGAGTACTGGGTGTTTTTTTTCCTGGTTTTAAAAAAGAATAACTAATGATAAAAACTTTATATTATTGTGCTTGACTTTATATTTTACTATGCTTATTGATTTTCATGATTGATGGAACGCCCGGTCAGTTTAGCAGACCTCACCGGACTAATCTGGAGATTCACATTGGTTGTTTAACTGGGAAGGTCATGCCTGCAGGTTGTGTGACACAGCACGGTTATATAACTCAGACGGTAAAGTTTTGCAAGAACATCTGCTGACATGACAAGGATGACCACGCTCTGTGATCATAAACAGCGATGCTCAAATATCTGCCACTCCCCTCCCTCCAGGGTGACAAGGACCTCAGGAAACAAATAGAGAAGAAAACTCTGTAGTGAGATTAGATGATACCAAAATTACATGAAACCCAAAAAGTAACCTTAGATATTGGTATTTAATAACAATAATGATTTTTTTCCACAATGGAGGATTAAATAAAGAAAAATTTGTTGGACTTTGGCCATTTTCGAGCATTAATAATGGAGTATGTGCTTTTCTTTGTGCAATTCTGTAGATCGATCACACTACATCTTGTGCACCCGCTACCTTCATCCAGTGCAACTTTAGAGCAACCATCTGCTACAAGCAAACATCTCCAAAGCAATGGCAACTGATGGCAGGAACCTGACACATTTATCTGAGACAGCCTGTCAGTAAGTCTCCAAAGGCACAGCAATGCAGTTCCCACGTGTGGTGAAAACTAGGCTGCGATTTCAAGAGGACTTCCAGAAACCATGTCTCAAAGAACACCTGAACTATCATTCAGACAAGTCTTTGTTACATACAGCACTGCTAAGCACTAATGAATCTCTATCCCGCCATAATAAACCAGGCTTTTATTGCCAATGCAGGGACAGATCTATATGGTAGTATGACATCACCAAAGCTATTGCTCCAGCTTGGAAAGTTCTCTTGGGGAACCGTTGTCCTCCAATTTCCCGAAACATTGGCAAAGAAATATTAAAATGACTAATTTACGCGACAAAGTAATTCAGTGGAAATCTGGAAGTTAGATGATAACATGGCACTAAATCTTTGCAGGTATGTTTGGAATTGCAAGAGAAGTGCAAGGGAAATTGAATAAAATATCTACTTTGTCAGCGTATTTAATTTAGTTTTAATACTGAGAAACAAAATATAGGTTTTTAAAAATGTAATCCCATTTTGAGATATTTATTTCAATTTTAGTTGCATATGTTTTTTTTTTTTAATTTTCATGATTCCCTCGGTTCTCATTTTTCGTTCCCTCTCATTGTCTCGTAGAAGGAGTTGTACAAGTTAAGTCATGCAGATTAGTCATGCTGGTAAACAAAGTAACAAAAATGCATTTATACTTTTTTCATAATTGTTTATCAAAACGTTTACCAGTTTCTTGCCCATGTGTAAGTTGTCTGCTATTCTGTTGGAAATCCTGTTTTTTCCAATTTATCGTACTCCTCTTCTTCCCACCTGACACGTTTTTTACGCAGACAACAACTGTTCGGACAACATCCCACTGCCAGTCGGACTGAGTTCATGTCGTTTCATCACCTTTGTCCCATAATCACAATCTTTACCACTTGGAAATGTTAGGGAAAAGGTTCACAGTAACAGTTACGATTCATGCCGTTTGCTCCACTTTTTCATGGGCCGCAGTGAAAATGTCTATTTCATATATTTATATTTCATTTCTTGGAAATTACTCGAGGAAGGTATATCATTTTCTGTTCCCCAGGTCCATTTTTCCCTCTTTCGTTCATTTGACAAGGCCATGCAGTGCATCAGAGCAGCTAAATGCTGAAACGGCAAATTGGAGAAAATGACGGTGAGGAACCGCCAAAAGGGAGAGGGACCAGGATGTTCAACTAACGTTATCTCAATGCCCTTCCAACGATGACACAGATACTCACAGCCTCTTCATGCTTCATATGAATTATGACAGCCTTCCTTAAAAGTGTCTTCACCCATAACCTGGTCCACTTCTGTTTGCCAAAAGTTCAAACTAAGTCTCACTGTATAGATAGTCATGTTTCTTCATCATAGCTGTTGCTGTTCTCCAATACTTAATCCGTAGTGTCAGTCTTCTATGCTTGGATATATTGGGGGAAACACTGTAATTAATATCCCGTCTAATTTATGTGATTGGAATGAAAAATGTACTGCACGCCTATGTTCCTTTATCTTTTGGCAAGCAGTTCAAAAGCTACTGTGATGACAAGGCCATGTTTTAGTATGCCAGTGGCTTAGTCACTGGAGGACTTGAGGAGCAAAAAAACATTTTTTTTTGATACAGCTATGCTCAAGGTTGTAAGGTCGTCAGGTTCTTTTGGAATGTCAGTTTTTGTCAGTGATGATTCAAGAAGGAGCTTCATTTTTAACACATGCTCATCTTTTGTTGGCCTTACTGACGATCGGGTTTTGTTGGAAAGGCTCCCACAGGACACGTTTTGACTTTCTGGGTTGATGGCTGCAAGGAAATTGGGGAAGTTTTCTGAAAGAAATCCTGTTGCTGCAGAGCCTGTTCTGGAGTTATGACTTTAACATTGCAGGTACGTAATCACAGCTCATTTACGCCACAGAGTTGATGATACAGTTAAGTTTGTCAGAAACTAGTTGTCAAAAGATGAGTTCAGCTGGACCTTTTCACTGCTTCTTTTTCTCCATGCTTTCAATATGATAATGATATTAACGAGAGCTATGCATGTTAATTGCCTCGGGGATTAAGTACTTTACTCTTGAGCCATCAGTGCAGCTGGAGTGAAGTATTTCAGCATAGATGATTACAGATTGCATAAGTCAAACAGCCTTCAGCTGCAGAAGAGTGACGTGTGGAGTGAGCGGACGAGTCGGAAAGGTAATTCCGTATTTTTGAGCAGCTCCCGGTATACCATATCGAGCAGTGTGGTTGTTCCATTTCGGATTTCACCGTATTTTCTTGAAGGTTTTAAGTCCTGGGTTGGCCCTACTGGCTTCTGTGCGGGTTGATTAATCTGCACAGTAAACTGGCGATATGCTTAGATAGGATGTCCAGCCCCTTGGAATGTGTTTGCTGCTTCACTGGTTCATCAGCCATCAGGTCAGTTTGTAGCTGGTAGTATACGTAGCCTTGGATTAATATTTTACAATATCTCATTAGAACTTAAGTAATCTGGTCTGATCTGTGGCCCATTCATATTTATGCTTTCCTTTCATTCTCACAAACAGCTATAATTCCACCACATGATGGTGACATTTGGTGATCTTCTTCATAATTTTTTTTTTTTCCTTTTGTTTCAATTTGTCTTCAGAACCTGCACCTATTCACAGTGTATGCTGTATCAGGCTTGAGTGGTTACAGGATACATTAGCAGTCCCAATTAGATTTAGGCATTGCTTTAAATGAAAGCAAATGGAAGACTGGTGCTGATGTAGAAGTTACCATGGCAATCTCTCTTGTTCATTGCTAATTACAGGGATAGGAAGATGATCTGGAAATCCAATACACAATAACTTTGATCAAGTAGTGATTCACTTTGCACTTTTGACACATTCGAGTTTCCTAAAACTGCAACAAGACAAGTACAGGTGAGGAGTTCATTCAAGTCACCAGCGTTTTTTGGTTTATATACAGATGCGTAGAAAGCTACATATAAAGTTGATTTTGTAAAACCAATGATTTTTAGCATGTGGCTGCGTGTTCTATTTCCCTTTGGATCTTTCCCTCTGTTTTGAAACTCGCAGAAGCTTTTTCATTTTGACTGAAGTTGACCCCATTCAGCTTTTCGCTTGAACTCATTCCAGGTACTGGATCGGTCGCAACAAATGCAACAGGGGATGGCGAGAATCAAGTTAGACAGAAAGGTATTGAAAGGACTGAGGGTAGAGTACTTGGATGACTAACAAGTCTTCAATAGCGGTCGTGCTTGACTGAGAACAGAGGCAACATGCCATACTTTAATGAGAACACAGCACAGATGGGCACTGAGTTGCATAGAATCCATTTAAAAACTGATGTCAGCCTTGACTCCTTTTCACCTTGATTTACATTACTTTGGCTAAAAACAAAGTCTCTTTTTGTTTCTTTTTACAATATTCAGTGCCATAGAAACGTACATGTCTCAATTCGATCTAAAAGTGCTCTGCTATACCAGCATTTACTGAGGAAATTTCTTTGAAAAACCCCTCCGAATTTTAGATGTAAAATTCACCGATGTCCTGTCGATAGACTATGGTTTGTTAACATGCAGAGAAAAGAAGGTGAAACATCTAAAGTCCAAGCAAATCATTTCGCTGCTTCGGTTTTCTATATCAGGTCATGAGTCTGACGATCTTGTCAGGGTCAATTTAGGGTAGCTTAGTTCCCTTCCCCCCTGTACCCCTTCTCTCGTTTCAGTGTGCTAGTTCGCACTGTTCACGTTGACTTGAGAGGGAAGTGAAGATGCTGTCTAGAGTCAGAGTCGTTAAAACACATTCACGTGGAGGAAACGGTCGAAACAAGACAGCTGGACTGCGCACAAGCATCAGCAGGCTGTTCTGTGATAAAATGATATGTCAGTCTAGTCCCAGCCAACAAATGCTACGTTGTGTTAGCAGAGATGCTACATGGTCAGCTGTGTTGCTTCAGTCTTTCAGTATACTTTGTATATGTCGATTTTATGCTCGGTGAAACAGCTTTGCTGCTGGTTTGACTGTGAAGCTGCAATGCGTCGAGGAGTCAGCTGATCTTTTTCGCATGTTGATCTGTCAGTCAACAGAAGCTGGAGAGCCAGGTCCAATGAGTTTGCTTTGGTTACAAGATGAAGATCCGGCCTTATTTTCCCTCTCTTCTTCTCAGATTCCTCGTGTTCCTTTCGTTCCATCTGTGTCAAAATAATCTTCACGTGGCTCAGTCCAGGAATTCACAATTAAGTGATTCATGATTTAGTTTTCTTCTTTAGAGAAAAAGGGGTATTTAGAAACTCAACACTGTAAAACAGAACAATTAGACAAGTTAGAGATTGAGAAGTAAGCGACCATGCATAAACATTCACTTATTGCACTCAAAATGACATCTGCTTACAGGCTACTGCCTAGTAAGTTACATATGTTAAATAAGCAGATATTTAAGGCTATGGTCTGTGTGCTCTCAAGAAACACATTTATTTTGTTTAATCCTCACAGTCACAATAAGAACAGTTTGATGACCTTGATGAACGTCCATGATGTCCAAAATGTTCATACTTTACATGGTTCCAAGGACCGACCGCTTGGCGCTGGTTTATCAAATCAGACATTACACATTTTTAAGCTAGCACATCCTCAAAGCTACTATCACCTTAAATACCTCGAGTAGTCTGCATAGGAATATGAGCACTTGATTTCATTTTTGGTTTTTGGTTTTGTAAATTGAGGGAAAACACACAATCAAGTTCAAAACAATATCGATTTGTCTTCATTTTAACTTATGCCTATTGATTTTACATCAGGTCAGTCATTTTCCTTAGGCTTCCTGGTATGTTTTTCACTTGTGTTCCATTAAATATAATAAAATGAAAATGCTAATTAGCCATTAAGACATTTCAGTGACAGACCCATACATGCTCTCAATCACCTCTTAGCTATATGAGCCTAATTATATGATAAAGGAATTATCAGCAATGGACATCAACTCATTCGTTAGCTCCAAGCAAAACCTTTTTTCATTGCCTGGGTTCATGTACTATCCATTGTCATCCAAAACAACGGATGTATTATTTTATCAGTCATAGTTATAATTCCCCAGTATCTCATAATGACAGCTACACAGGTGTATCCATCTATAAGCACACACAAATTTGTGTACGTACAAATAAACAAGTAAAAATACAACATACATTTCATGTCAGTCCTCTTTAAGAAAAACGAGTACGGGTGAAATAAAAAATACAGAAGATGGAAACATTGAATGAAAAGAACACTGTACATTAATAAGACACAGAACATCACGTACATGAACATACAAGCATATAATGTACACTGAATTTAGCAGTGTCAGTTTTCCTTTATTTTTTTCATTTTCTGTCTTCTCAAAACATTTTCTTTAATTCAATTCTGTTCCTTAATTTGATGTCAATCCACTCTGTAACAAATACTTTGGACTCGACCTTCAAACGATTTAAAACATGTCCATTTGATTTTGTCGTCAGTGATTTTAATGTCCATTTCCTTTCTTATGTATTTGCTGTTGTTTAAAATCTCACACATCCCAAGAGTCCAAACAATTTCTTTCCTTTGCATTCAGTCGGTGATTTGTTTAAGCAATTGAGAGTATATGATATTATGGTGATGTCTTTATTAAATGGCTTAACACTACAGTGAATAAAAGCAAGTGAATTTGACACCATAAACAAAGGAAATGTTACACAAAGTGTCAAAAATAAAGCATGCTCACATTGCACATTTGTTTATTAAATGCATCTGGACTAGGACTTGTGTAAATCTGCGTGTATGACTAAGTAGAAAGAATGTTCTGTTTTTTTTGCTGAGAAGACACAAGCACAGTATAATTCTGTTTGGCACAAATTGTCGCAGGCATTTTGTGGATTAATTTGATGTTCAGGGCTTCTTTATCCTAGTCCTGGGGAATGCCATGGGTATATACTGATTTACAACTGTTCATAATCCAGCATATGAACGAAGTGTGATTTTGTTGTATGTCTGCCCGGTAACAAAGAAAAATAACGTTTTTTCTTCCTCTCATTACTTGCGTTCCCGCAAAAATATTAAGAAACTATTCATAAACAGTGAATCAGTCAATAAAACATGCACAATATTTATTTAGTCTAAGCCCCTGAACAATCACCTTTGATTAAATGCAACCAGATTGCATGGTTGTGTTTGTGGGAATCACGCTAGCCAAATGAAGGTAAGAGTGGCTAACTTTAATATATGGGACATCTGTGCCCATCTTTCAAGTAATCAATCCCCAGGAATAGTATGAAGAAGCTCTGATATTGTTTTGTACATCTTAATGTAATCACGAGGCCAAATGTGAACAATACATGCGTTTTTGAAAGCTCCATAGCTGTAGACTTGTGGACACGTGAGTATTACTGTATGGCCATTTCGTTAGGTGGCATGGTTTCTGTGACATCATTAATAACTCCTAATGACACAATGGCATCCACTCCAGTGCGTATCTTCCTCTCCAGTGTGCATCATGATGTCCTGTGTTACCTGAGATTCTTTTCAGAACACTCCCACTGTACCAACTGTAAATGGATATAAATACATAGAGGGAGGGAGGGATGGATGGATGAATTGATGGATATAGCTCTTCATGTTTTAAACTCTCCAAACAGGTAAGAATAACTTCTTAACACGCTTTCTAAAAATGTATGATTTTTCCAATGATTTTCATCTCCGACGTTCTCTGATGTCTGAGGAATTGTCCTTCTGTTTATATCCTCCCTTCTGTGCATAACATTCCAAAGAAGTCGTTATTTTCAATAACGTGACCAATTTTCAAAAATAAATAAAAAGTGAAATGTGCTAGGATAGGGTGTCAGCTGCTTTGGAATTCAGATGAATAATAATGGCTTTCGTGAGCCAGCTGCGAAACTCAGGGTCCGTCGTTCAGGAACCGCAGAATGAGGCAGTGCAGATTTGTTACCGTGAGCCGTCTGAACAAGTGATGCCTCCGTTAAGCCAAATCAAAGGGAAATCATAAGGTGGTGATGAAATAAGTAATGTGTGAGCAATTCTATCTGTACAGAAATATTATTTGATTTTTATTACTCTTTGAACCTGTTCTGTTCTCTACTTTCATGCAGGTAACTGAATGAACAAAATGTCAGTTGCTGATTAGCTCCAAGTATGGCTTATTTTTCCTTTACCTACCTCACTTACACTAGAAGATGGCTAGTTTTACAGACGTGTTAGCTTACTAATATCTGGTTTGAATGCAATTTAGTGGTCAGTTAATTAAGCTAATCTACACTTGGGGATAGGGAAAAAAAAATGTATTAATTAGATTGCATTCCTAAAACCAAATCATAGTAATATTGCTATTTAAGCATTTACAGGACATCACCTAGTTAGTTAATTCAACAAACTACAAATCTCTTTAAAGGTATATTTACATATTTGGGGGCAAAAAATATATATACTTTAGTAAAATGAAAGCGAACCACAATCAAAGTGTGTTAAGTTTTAGCTTTTAGTTTCGGAATCATCTCTAATGGGGACAAATTAATTGTCCTGAAAACTTGATAGTGGTTGCAACTGAATTTCAGCAGTTAGTTTTTGAAGGCATAACATCAAGCACTTGTAAAATATATTAGTATTTCTATTCATTTTGCATAATTTTTTTTCCCCAAAAACCATTTGAAACAGAGATGGTAAATGCACTGGCTTAGTTATTAATGATGTTTATGACTGGTTTGTGTTTAACAAGTTTAATAAATATAATGTAGCCAGCACACAACCTGTCAGGCTAGGACAAAAAATATTAAGCAAGTCATTTAAATGATCATAGTTGACTTGACTAGTTCTTGGGTCAAATGTAACTTTTGAAAGGTTGGCCATTTGAACAATCCCAGTTTGAACCATATTGAGTCTTACCTATAGTAAGACAAGTTATTCATATTTGTAACACGTGTATATGTGGGAAAAATCACAATTGTTTTGAAATAACCTTGGGTGACTGCAAAACTGACATTAAATGTCCTGTGACCACACTTAAGAGCAGAGACAAGCCCACTCAAATCAACGATTGGTCATCATTAAAAAGTGGCTGGCAGAGTAACGACCGAGGAACCGCAAACGCTGAAAGTTCTAGTGTCCATATGGTCCCCGCTGTAATGCCTTCAAGTATGATGCATAATCTTCATTTCTTCCGCTAACTATCTCTGCAACTAAGTTTTGCATAACGGCAAAGCTAGGTGCTTCGGCTAAAGGCTTGCTTTTGAGCAAACAAGGGGCCGAATGAGGGCGTTGAGGAAATAAACCTCAGAAATGAAAAGAGGGTAAAAAAAAAAAGAAGTGAGACAGAAATGGGAATGGCACGAGAAAGGGCGGTTCAGGGGCTTTTCAAATAATCCTACAGAAAACAAAGTTATTTTTGTGTTAGCATTAAATCACAGTTACTGCTTTAGTTTGCATATATCTGTTGCACACCTTTAGAACACTAATGTATGAAAAAAGACTTACATAAATGGTATGACATATATAAGATATTATTGCTAGCACTGGGTACCCATGCATGTAGAAATTGATACAACTTCAGATAAACTATACATGCGATTTAGACCAATTATTGATCTAAACAACCAGCTAAAACATGACTCTCCAGAAGGGCAGGGGCACAGGGACTTGGGTCTATCGTGGTTCTTTTTTTTTTTTGGGGGGGGGGGGGGGGGGGGGGGTGGGGGGACATAACCAAAAAAAAAATT